>CAOJCR012477346.1:0-10239 GCA_948330485.1 Euphorbia neoarborescens | reverse complement strand
ATAATGATATTGAGCTATGATTTGAGATTTTCTAAGTATAAAGGTTCATTGATTTATTTTGTGAATTTTAGAGTAGTTTTGTTCTTAAAACTATTTTCTTCTATGTTTCTTGATTTTCGACTTTAATTTACCATGATTTTTGGAACGTTTTCAAAAGTTATTTTCTCTCATATGATTTGATTTTTGGCCATGTATGACTTGTTTAATTTTAAGTATTTGAGCGTGGCTTCATTAGTTACTTATCACTCAGTGGCAATTTTTTTCCAGATGTTGCAGGTGCTATGTGATGTGATGATGGGGCTACAGTTTGGGGTTCGAGAGAAGATGTTTTTTTTAGTTAGCAGTTTTGATGTTTAGTTTAGATGAAACTTTTGTTTAGTTAAAAGTTTTATTTTGAGACAAGGATTATTTATCCTAGTTTTTAATTAATGAAGTACTTAAACTTTGAGGTTTAAGATTTATTTTGTTCGTAATGACTTATTTTTAGTATAATATTTCCGCCATTATATTTATTATGAAACTAAGGCATTGCAATGTCACACAACTTATCCATCCATACCATCCGAGTGTAATAACCATAAATATAATATAATAACGGAGAGATCTCTCAATCCACCCACCATATACATGGTCTTATCAGTGCTCAGCTTTATGGACATGCCCGGTTAGGACTTTGTTATGGCTATAATATGGTCTTAACAGCCATATCCACCAGTCTCATACCGGATTCTTAGGATGAAACTAAACAATAAAACCAATTACAAAACAATTGAGAGCCGAACACCAAGTTCCATTCTCCAAACCATTATATCCGAAACCATGATACAATCCAATACCTCAACTTTACCAAATTCCATATCATAATATCAACCCGAGCACTAAGCTCAATACTCAAAACCAAAACATTCAATCATTCAATTTTATCCAAAACAAACTCTTTATCAAAATCATTGCTCAAATCAATTAAACACATTAACAAATCCTTGCGTAATATCTTATAATACAAAGCACATTCAAAACACAACCTTTAACACAATATACTTAACATACAATACATTAAATTCGATATCTCATAAAACAATCCAAGCTCTTCCAATTTTTCAACTAAAACCAATCAAAACATAAATATGTTCATAATTACATGTAATTCAAAATACAATAGAATACTTAACAATTATCAAATAACATAATCATTTACAATTCCTTAAATCAATATAAAACCAACTAATATATTTCAAACTTAGTGAAGTCCATAATTAAACAACATAAAAGATTAAGTAACCACTTACTAAACCAAGGAGCCACAACTTAGGCTTTCCTCCACCAAAGACTCAATCTCCTTCTCCTCCTTGAACTAACCCAACAACCAAGCATCTAACATCCACTTGTGATAAATTATACCAGAACTTTGACTTAAGAATTAAAGAAAAAGAACAAAAGGTGAAGTTGAACCAAAAATGGAAGAAAAAAAGAAGGAAGAGAAGAAATGAAGAGGAAGAAGAAGACTTATGAAAACCCAAAAAATTCTCGAGATTTCCCACCTTAAACATGCAGTTAAACATTTATATATAAGTTCCTAAATATACAAAGATGAAAAGTCCACTTTACCCCTTTAATTTTAGCCAAATTTTGACTTTTCAAAGGGTAACACATGCCAAACACGTGAGAAATGTTAAACTAAAGCCACATGTTCATTTTAAAAGATTTAACAGATGTAAGACACGTGTCACGTGCTAGGAGCAAAAACACATGTTCACACTTGCTGGATAGTCAACTTCCAACCCTAATTCCATCGACTTTCCGACCTCAAAAACTCATCTCCACCGTGCATTTTAAAGCATAGGAAGTCTAGTAACCGTGGTCAAAATTTAGTGATGATCCAACGGTTCAATTTTGAGAATAGGATGAAACGAGAAAACTGCACAGATGAGGTATATCAACGGAGTAAGAAAAGAAAAGAAGAAGAAATTTCTTCACAATTCTCAACCGAATTTCCATAAATCATTATATAATCTTCCTAACATCATAAAACATCCATAAAACCTCTCAAATTACCATTCAAATACCAAATATGCGCATATCAACTCGTTTCCCCGATTCCTGCAAAACAGTTAAATCTAGCTGTTTTGTGTGCAAAACCCAATTCAACTTGATAACCTGTCTCGAGACTACTCAAAACATATATAAAACATCTTAGACTTACATTCCCGAGCATTATAAATGCAACTTAGTTCAATACCTCATTATGTATAAACTTGCTTGTGTTAACACTTCGATACCAAACTCACATTTCTAATCAAATTCACTACTCTTAATACCTTATCACAAACTTACTCCTCACCTTATCCTTGCTATACTTGTAAATTCCGAGTCAGAATGTTACAATCTACCCCCCTTAAGAAATTTCGTCCTCAAAATTTCAACTTGTGAAGCTTAACTTTGCTTACTAACCTTCCAAACAACATATACACATCTTCTGACAGTAACAAACATGTCTCCCATATTTATCCCTACTGCTCAGAACTAATACTTAATACTCAACTTCTATATCACAATCCTTAACCTTAACTTGAGAATACAGATGCTTTTTCGTCAAAATTAAAAATAAAACCTTTTACTTCTTAACAAAATCATTATTAAATCATAATATTATACAAAAATCAAAACTTTCTTCAAAATTTCCAAATCCAAATAAATAGCAAATTACTTCAATCTTTCCCAAGTACCAGTATTTGAAAACAAATATTCAAATTCTTATTATAATCAAAAATCAATCTTCTACAATTCAATACAATATCAAAACTATTTCGTTCAATGGTTTAAAAACATTCTCAAAATAGTTCTTTATCAACTTTTTCATAATAATACTAAAACAATTCCCAATATCATTTAAAATTATTATACGAACAGTACCAAAACGTTATCACAACCCAAATTCCAACTAACTTTCAAACACCAGGTTTAATGACCTGCTTAAACATAAAATCTTTGTAGCAAACTTTTACATCAACGTTATTTTCGAAACATAAACAAAACATTAAAGCTTTTAACTTAAATAAATTTATATATCCAAAACTCATGGAACTTACAGCCCTAGAATCCGATTTAACTCGACTCATGCAACAACCACAACCACATCACAATGCAATGACTCAACTGATGCAATGACTCAATGTACCTGACTCGTGTGAACCTTAAAATGCATGATCGTGTCGACAACCATCACCTGATTCCCGACCTTCCATCCCAAGTTTTAAAATATTATACTTCTCCTTAATTTCAAATATCAAAACTCATAAGTCAATAATATGAACATAATATACTTTCATTCTCTAAGTCCAAAACACAACTATTTAACAGTAAACCTTTCTTTTCTTAATTTTCAAAACATTACAAAATTACCAAATTTTCGAAATTACAAACTCAAATTTTTATTTCACACTTCCTTTCCTAAGTCAAAACATAAAAATATACAATATAAGAATCTTTCCTTTCAAACCGAAACAAAATAAAATTCTGTTAAAGTCGTATGAGTATCTCAAGTAACCTCTATAACCTTATTGTTCACAGGATATCATCACTATACAATTTTAAAATCTAAACCTCATTATTTCCCCATCCTATACATTATTCTCAACCCCCATTCCATAATACATCAATTGATAGTTCAAAAATTGATAGATAACATTCCTATCAAACTTGATAAGCATTAACCATCCACACATATATATTAGCTTTACCAATACTTAACATACATGTCATTACTGACCATAATTTCATAACACACCACATTAATATCACCAAGAACCATAATATCAACTAATATAACTTCAATACTAATATCACCATAACAGGATTCAATCTTATAATTTATTATCCAAACCAACCACATTCATCACTACTTAACCTCATTATCAAAATCAACTCTAAACTTCATAAATCAATCAAGGAAGAACATACCTCTAATTTGTCAATGTTCCTTTACAATTTCAAACACCAAGTCTCTTGCTTCTTCCTGAACATCATTCTTAATTCCTATACAAACTGAACTATAAACAATACATAATTCATAACTCGATTACATACTGAGGCTCATACTTTAGCCTCTATCTTAATTACCTCGGAGGTGGTTGGCCACGTTGTTGATTGTAACACAAGACTCAAGAAGAAAAATCATTTTGCTTCAACCCTTATTTCAATTTTTTTTTCAAATAACAATTTTAGAATTTGAATATTGATAAAACTTGTCCTAGGAACTTTTGGAACCTAGAGCTCTGATACCAACTGTAACAACCCGCCCCCGACTACCCTCGAGGACTGAGTGTCACGAGAGAGACACTGCCCTGACAGCTAAATGTGTTAGAGAAATGCCTCACAAGGAGGAAGAGAATTGTATCAAAAGCAAAATTCTTTACAAATGATTTTATCAAACGAGAATAAAATCAATATGTTTCAATAAAAGAGAGAGTTTGATAACAAAACAGAAATTCAAATAACAAAATAGAGTCCTTTACAACTGAACCCTATCAAAAAGTAATCCTGTGTCTCGACTTCACCTCCGACTATCCCACCAGGTCCCAGAACTATGGCTCCTTTCCTAAAATATTTTAAAACATTTGAAAAACGTGAGAACGAATCCCAGTAAGTGGTTACAGTTAAAACCATTACATTTATACGAAAAGCACATATGCTTAACAAAACCGTCTTTAAAACGATAGAAACTTGAATGTACCAAAAATCAGTTGAAAACCAAAAACACGAATATCAAAACATATTTATTAAAATACCCCTTGGAACTCATCCGAGCTATGACAACATAAATATCCAAAGTTATCACAATGTCACACAACTTATCTATCCTATACCATCCGATGGTAATAAGCATAAATATAATATAATAATGGAGAGATCACTCAATCCTCCCACCACATACATGGTCTCAAAGCTCAACTTTATGGCCATGCCTGGTTAGGACTTTTATACGCCTGTAATATGGTCTTAACAGCCATATCCACCGATCTCATGCCGGATTCGTAGGATGGAACTAAATAATAAAACCAATTACAAAACGATTGTGAACCGAACACCAAGTTCCATTCTCCATACCATTATATCCGAAAACCATGATACAATCCAATACCTCAGCTTGACCCAATTCCATATCATAATATCAACCCGAGCACTAAGCTCAATAACCATAAAATTCTTGAGATTTCCCACCTTAAACATGCTGCCAAACATTTATATATAAGTCCCTAAATATCCAAAGATGAAAAGTCCACTTTACCCCTTTAATTTAAGCCAAATTTTGACTTTTCAAAGGGTAACACATGCCAAACATGTGAGGTATGTTAAACTGAAGTCACATGTTCAGTTTCAAAGATTTAACACATGTAAGACACCTGTCACGTGCTAGGAGCAAAAACATATGTTCACACTCAAAGGTTCATGCTGGACAGTCAACTTCCGACCCCAATTATGTCGACTTTCCGACCTCAGAAAATCATCACCACTGTTAATTTAAAGCTTAGGATGTCTAGTAATCGTGGTCTAAATTCGGTGATGATCCAACGGTTCAAATTTGAGAATAGGCCAAAAGGAGAAAACTGCACATATGAGATATATCAACGGAGTAAGAAAAGAAAAGAAGAAGAAATTTCTTCACAATTCTCAACCCGAACTTCCATAAATCATTATATAATCTTCCTAACATCATAAAACGTCCATAAAACCTCTCAAATTACCATTCAAATACCAAATATGAGCATATTAACTCGTTTCCCTGATTCCCGCAAAACAGTTAAATCTAACTGTTTTGTGTCCAAAACCCAATTCAACTTGATAACCTATCCCCAAACTACTCAAAACATATATAAAACATCTTAAACTAACATTCTCGAGCATTATAAACATAACTTAGGTCAATACCTCGTTTTGTATAAACTTACTCATGTTAACACTTCAATACCAAACTCATATTTCTAATCAAATTCACTACTCTTAATACCATATCACAAACTTACTCCTCACCTTATCCTTGCTATACTTGTAAATCCTGAGTTGGGATGTTACAAACTCCGTGTGTTCCTTAACAAGGTATGAGATTTTGACTGGACTCGACTCGACACATTCAGACTATGAGATGCTAGCTTGTGTTTTAACCTTTGACTTTTACCCGAATTGTTAAAAGTTAGTGTCTCCATTTGGGACCCGATAGATCGCTTCTTCAGGATTTGCAACATGGAGCTTTGCCTGATCTTCGAAGAGTTCAGTGGCATTATTGGCATCCCTAACCTCCTAGGGACGTCTGTCGTTGTACCCAAGTACATCTATGGACGACCAGATCTGATGGCTAAAGACTTCCTATTCCTAAGGGAAGAATTTAAGGATTTCCTTTCTCTGATTCACAAAGGGTCTTCCACTACGGGCTTTGACTTGATGAAGGTTTTAGAATGGTGTTCCCTTACCCCACATACTCACCCAAGTTGGTTACACATGGTAAGCATGATGATCATGCACCAGCTTTTGGGACTACCTTACAGCACATGCCCTTTCAGATTAGCCTCAGTCATCCCTAAAATGGTGGAGAGAAAATCTCCCATGTCTCTCATCCTAGCCGAAACATTCATTACCCTTAGCAAATATTCACAAACCGAAGACCACCCTATGGGCCCCTTTTTATCCATGCTTCAAATTTGGTTATTGGAAAAATTCTCCCTGGTCGAACCACCAAAAGGAGATTTTATAAAGTACAAACCTTTGGCTTTCAAAAGACGACCCTTCCTCATATCGAGAACACCATATCTGAGCAAGGAGGATTGTCTCTTCAAACTATCCAGCTTGACCATACAGACATCCGATGGGTATGCCCTTGGTGGAAAATAGCCTTTGTTCAAGTATGTATATGGGGTCATGACATCAAGTTATTAAGGCTCACCAAAATCACCTTTTATTTGCCAACAAAATTGTGCAGATAGTATAGGGTCAGACAGCGGGTCCAAGGTCAGATTAGAAGGTTACAAGAGGGTGAATACCCGAAAGGGGCATGTAATCCTGAGATAGTGGCATCGTCATTAGCAGTTTTAGGAGCTTGATATCCGTGTAGCAGTGATAGAGATTGGAGAAGAGTACGATGCTTGGCTCGAAGGGATCAAGGCCTTATCAACCGTTGAAGAAAGGGCCACTTTCACCTTTAATTTCAAGAGATGAATTGTTGTATTCTTAATCAATGTGTCTTTCTTTTGTACTATGACTTTGATCTAGGACACTCGATCTTGAACATGTTCATGAAAGTTTAATGTTTGTAAGACCTCTGTGTTTGTATGAATGAAGTGTTTCTTTTACGATCATGCTTTGTCACCATTGGTAGTGTGCAACGAAATGCTATGCCACGGGAAAAATGCCATTTTACTTTTTCATATATCATAATGTCCTTTGAATGTCATAACATTCCCTCGTGCCACTTCCGGATATTCGTTATCCCCTTATCACTTTTGGCTAGACATCCCGCCCTAACAGCCAGACATCGCGCCGCCTTTTTGGATAGAAATTATCCCCTTATCACTTTTGGTTAGACATCACGCCCTAATGGCTAGACATCGTGCCACCATTTGGATAGAAATTATTCCCTTATTACTGTTGGCTAGACATCACGCCCTGACGGCTAGACATCGTGCCACCTTTCGGATAGAAATTATCCCCTTATAACTTTTGGCTAGAGATCACTCCCTAACGGCTAGACATCGTGCCACCTTTTGTAAAGAAATTATCCCCTTATCACTTTTGGCTAGACATCATGCCCGGACGGCTAGACATCGTGCCACCTTTTGGATAGAAATTATCCCCTTATCACTTTTGTCTAGACATCACGCCCTAACGGCTAGACATCGATCCCCTTTTTGGATAGAAATCGGCCCCTTATCACTTTTACTAGACATCACGCCCTAATTGCTAGACATTGCGCCACCTTTTGGATAGAAATTATCCCCTTATCACCTTTGGCTAGACATCATGCCCTATTGGCTAGATTATCCTGCTTTGAGTAGAAGTCAACACTAACTAGATATCTTAGAGTGTTGTTCCCTCGCATGTACCATAACTTGTCCTTTGCATATTCATCCTCATCTCATGCTCATGATCATGGCATTCACGTAGAAGCCTAGGAATACATATTTAAAGATTGTTTATTGTGATTCAGAATCTTCTGAGCAATGAGTCTTTGGGATTTGAATCCAGTAGATGAACAAGTGGATATGTCTAGCAATGCCAACTTTTGTGGTTTGCCAGATGGAAACCAAGATCAGGATTAGGCTGGTAATAAGAATTAGGCAAAGAACCGAGCAATGTTAGCCAGGGAAATAGCAGACTTTATGAATTCAGATAAGTTCGGAGAGGTTATTGTCAGACATATAGCTATTGCTATGGCAGCTCAGGTCCAGTTTGCTGCAACACCAGCTCCGGTGCCCGCTCTGACACAGATCCCTACGACTGAGGAAGGCAATAGCAGGGGACAGTGGTTTAGGAAGGCAGTGATGATTGAGAATGATAAACACACCCCGACTGTAAGAATTGCATCTAGCTTGCAAGAGGAAGTTGTCGAGCAATTGAGGAAGCAGAATGAAAGGATGAAGAGTTTTATGACGGTTGTGATGAAGAAGTTGGAGAAGGAGAAATCCCCTGTATTGAGGTAGAAGACTTTATAGCCAATAGAATCGAGCAGTTCCTTAAGGGTTTCTCAATGCCCAGATTTCCCCCATTCAATGGCAAGGGGTCACCCACTGCTAATGTGAATCAGATAGTAACAGTGCTTTTCATGGCCGGACTTTCTCTGAATCAAATTACATGTCTTTTTCCAACCACCCTGGAAGGAGGTGCTGTGAATTGGTATAATGCTCTACCTGTCCACATCTGAACAGACTGGAAAAGCTTGGCAGCAGAATTTATTGAATTTTATGCTTACAATGTTGAAAAAAAGACTCTGTTGGAAGACCAAGAAGCCGTGAGGAAGAAACTAAGCCAGGGTTTTGAAAGTTATTATCAGAGGTGGTGGGACACGCTGAACAATATAACTGTCAAACCACAGAAGGAGGAACTCATTGTGAAACTCATCGACGGCGTACTCGAGGTGTATAAGAAGGATATGAAATACCTTACATTCAATAGCTATGTTGATGTTCTTTCTATGGCTAAGAAGGTTGAGAGATATGAGATCATTGCCAAGTTACAGCCATCTGGGTTTAAGAAGACATTCACTCCCGCCACCAAAAGAGAAAGCTCCAGTGGGATAATACCCACACTAGCTCTGAATAGTAACACTGGGTCAGGGAGATTTAATTAAGCTGAACTGACCATTCAAGCAACTGATATCTTGGCTGCATCTACGGACCAGCCAACCCAGCAACAGCAAAAAAGAGTAAACCCATGGGTTGTGCCTCTGAGGAAGTTGTTTGCCAAATATAGGAATGCCAGACTGCTACAAAGTTTGAAGCCCTTTGTGCATCTGACTGAAGCTGATAAGGATAACTTCTGCCAGTATCATGTGATAGTGGGTCATCGAACAGAGAATTGCGTCGGCTTGCGTAATGCAATCTCCAAGCTAATAAGGGAAAGGCAGCTTGAGAAACCACCGTTGGTATGACTAAGCTCATAAGAGAACCCTTTGCCAAGGTTTAACGAAAGAATCAACATGGTACAGTTGGGTTTCCCCAGCAATTACGTGTTCGAGAAGATTCTGAAAGCCAATCCAGAAGTGAGATCAGTGGTAGTGGAATAGAATGCTGAAATAGTGAACCCGGGGCGAGTTAGTTCAGTGAGCAAAGGGAAACAGGTTACCAAAACTCCGCTAAAGTGGGAAGACTTGGATTCTGATGATGAGTTTTAAAAACCTCTTCGACGTCCAGTTTTTGTGCCAGAAGGAGCACCCAACAAGATTAATGAGTGGCCTGTGAAAACCGTGACCCACAGTGGAAGGGTAGTTCAGGCGAAAGCTATAAAACCTAAAGGGCCCATCTTCTCAACCCCCACAGTTAGCCAGGCTACTATAGTTATACCCCTAAATAGAGGCAATGAGATGATTGAGTAGATCCAGAAAACACATGCCAAAGTGAGTATTTGGTAGCTACTGATGGAGAGCACTAGACACCGTCAAGCCCTTGTAAAGAAACTGCTAGAAGTTGATGCCTCTAACATCTCATCCCCTGAAGACGTATGTGCTCTCATTGGTAAGGGTATGGGAATTGA
>CAOJCR012470841.1:0-11435 GCA_948330485.1 Euphorbia neoarborescens | reverse complement strand
TAACATCTAACAATCCTGATCAAGCATATTCGCATAGTCACTCAGCATAATTAGTTCAAGAACAGACACATAACCTATCAATCATCCATGAACAGCAACGCAAATCCACAATACGATGAGCAAGGAAGAAAATTTAGGTCTTAGGTAGTTACCTTATTGCCGTGTCCTTGAATCAATTTTAAGAAGCTCTAGAAAATGATCCGGTTCGATTTCAAATTGGGTTTTCATGTCAAATTGGTTTTTGATTTGGGAAAACAAATGCAATTAAGTGGAAAGTAACCCATAATCCAGTGATTTTCTCAATAGAGAAGAAATTGAAAGAAGAAATCGAATTACCTTTGGCCGGTCACTACTCCGTCGATCGTCAATTTCTCTTCCGTCAATATCGGTCCCTTTGGCAGTATCCGATCACGGCTGTCCGTCGTTAATTTTCGTCAATCGTTGCTCCAAATCGTCGTTCGCTGCCATTGCCTTCTGCCATCCAAATCACCGATAACGCTTGGTTGAATCGCTGCTGCCAGCCTCCGTAATCGCCGAGGAAATTCCCCCCTCTGATTCCCGTCGTCGCCGCCGTCAACGAGGGCTGCCTCTTTCCCCTCTCAAACCTAATCCCTCTGTTTGTAATTGCCGATCTTTCTGTTCTCGATCTCCTCGTTAAATTCCCTTTTTTATCATTGAATCCCTCAGCTTTTCCAACCTTAGTAGTCAAAATCCCTAATCCTCCTCTTCTTCCCCAAATCCATTCCTCCCTTTCGATTTCCCTTCCTCCCTTTTCTAATCTCCGTTCTTCCTCTTGGTTTCGAAAAGCCCTCCTCGCCGTCGATGAACACCAGAAGCTTCAATCTCTCCTTTCGATCGATTCCCTTCCTCTGATTGAAATAGCAAAACTCTTCCTTCGATTCAAAATAGCCAAACTCTTCCTTCGATTCCAATCCTCCAGGCCCCCTCAATTCGTCGATCTCAGCCCTTTTATCAAACTGAGAGCCCTAATTCAATCTAAACTCTAATTGCAAATCCTGCCTGCTGTTTGGTCCCTTTCATTTTGTTTGATTTCTTCTCATTGTTGCTAAAAAAAACGATGCCGTTTGTAATTTTGATCGAAAATAAAACAAAAAAGGAATGGGCTGCTGCGGAGAGAGGGATTCGAACTCGGGTCTCCCGGGTTCATGAGCTATGTCTTAACCGCTTGGACTGAGGCATCTCTTTGTTTTTATTCTATGCCTTTATGTATACGTATCAAGTCGCTGTTTATTTCTGTTTCCTTTTCGGCTCAATTTTGACTGACAAAAACCTTATTTTTTATTTTTAAATTCAATTTAACCCAAAATAAAAATTATTTTTAGATTCAATTTTGACTCAAAAATAAAAATTATTTTTAAATCTAATTTGAATAAAAATAAAAATTATTTTTACATCCAATTTGTATAAAAATAAGAATTATTTTTAAATCCAATAAAAATAAAAATTATTTTTAAATCTAATTTGAATAAAAATAAAAATTATTTTTACTTTAAATTTTCAAAATTTAACCTGACCGAAGCTATTATTTTAACTTGATCTGGCTATTATGAAGACTGGTCAACTGAGATTTTAAAATTTTTTATACGGATCATTATTTTTTGAGCTTCTCATTTGAATCATTCGAAAGAACACATATGCATACAAACAAGTCGGCAATGCCGATTTCATCATAGACCTAGGGTAAAAACCCGGTGCTCACACCTAGTATACCACAATTTTGTTAAGTTAACATTATCTATACAAGAATTTACTTCAAAGAAAAACTATTATTAATATAATTCAGATCTAAATCCATTATAATTAAACCACCATGTCAGAAATCAACCACCAAAGTAGATATTATTAAAAAAGAGACGAAAAAATATTCATTTCAAAAGATAACATGAATTCTAAATTCATGAGGACAGATACAGACATCAAGTTCCTTCGTATTCCAGGAGGTTGACAACCATTCAGAATTAGTCAACAACAGCCAATTCCGAAGACTTACTTCCCAAACTTATTTCCCATATAAATCCATCTTGTTCCTTGGGAAATACAATGGAACTCTACAAAAGATTCTTGTTCTTTTGTAATGTGGTTTGTGGCTCCTGAGTCTATGATACGATCTATAAAGGATGAGATTCAGTTAGAAAAATAATAATAAATGTATAACAATTAAACAAATTGATTACATTTACCTTAAGAGCCTAGCAATCTCTTAAAAAAATCCACTTTCGACTGCAATTATACATTTCACCAGAGAAAAGTTAAATTTCTTTTTTGCCCTTTTTTTTAAAACCGAAACACTTCCCACCATTCCCTCTAACTTTTCTTTAGAGAATCTCTTTTTCTTCTACTTAGATTTTAGACTTGAACTTGAGCCGGCCATATGAGCCTCTAATCTCACATTCAAAAAGGTCAATTCATCTTTTCTCAATCTCAAGATGAGAATGGTATCATTAAATATCTTGGTATCCTTAGCATGAGTGGGATGCAACTTTATATGCTCACAACAATTTGGCAGAGAACGAATTATGGCTGGAATTCTCTACTCCTCTGTCAACTTATGACCAAAGTCATAGAGCTCATGAATCTTGTTTGACATTTCTCTTAAATGTCTTTTCATGTTGTGGTCTACCCTTTTATTATAAGTATCAAACTTGATACTTAAGGATCGGTTCTTTGTTAAGGAGACATATCCAAAATTCTCCTTGAGGGTATGCCACAGTTCTTTAGTTGTGTTGTATACACGAAACTTTCTGATGTCATCATCCATAGCACTTAGTATGATTATACGGGTAGTAGAATTCCTCCTCTTCCAGACTTGAAAAGCCTCAAGGTTCCTCCTTGCTTGAATAATATTCTCCTTTTCTAAAGGATCTATAATCCTCTCAAGATTATCGAGAATCTCCTGCTCTTCAATTATGTACTAGATGTTCATATTTCAAGTGTCATAATTGTCACTATCAGACGAAGGTCGTTGATCAACTCAACAATGATTGACTTTATAGCAGACATAATGAATTATAAAGACAAAGAGTTAAAATAAGTAAGTGACACAACATATTTATTATAAGATATTTCAAAACTAAGAATAGTATTTGGTTTACGTAAATCAGACACTATGCACAATGTATAAAAGTACCATTTACTTTGAATAATATAAGCAATACTTCAGTTTTGAATTATTAGTTTTGAATTTGTAATAATAAATATATATGCTTTTAGTCTAGTTAACTAATAATAATAAAACTTTATGCATAACAAATAAACATGCGACTATAAAGCGTTATGCTTAACACATAAACACACAACTATAAAGCATTATGCTTAACACATAAATATGCATAACTTCTATTGTAAAATCATTGAAAAATAGTATTACTTACATCCACAGAAAATAAAATTTACGCAACACTAAACCATCAGAACCAGAACCATCCTAAGATCCTATCTAAGGCTCCTTTGAGTGGTAGTGCTCTAGAGTCAAAGGATCGTCCTCATCATTGTTCTCATCAGCATCCAAGTCTATAATCTTGATACCCTCTAGAAGAGTGTCAAGATAAGGAATTTGATCCAACTTGTTACTTTTAAGTAACATGGTCCTTAGATAGAGAGCCATCTTAGCTCCTTACGCAACCACATTTAGTACACACACTTTGCAGTAATACTCATATTCTCTTTCAACAACCAAATCCTCCACAGAATTCACAGTCTTATCAAATTCCATATTAATTCACTAAATGCACTTTTTTTACACCTTAAATTGGTTTGTACCCCTCAAAAAGCCACCTTTCCATATGAGTTTTTGGAGTTCATGGTTCAAAGAATTCAACTATTCTTTTTTTTATTATAAAGAATTCAACTATTCTAACGCTCCTACAAAATTCTTCTCGTCTATTGGAGGATATTGTTTGTAGAAAAGCTCAATATCTAGTTTTTGTATCATGTCTGCCTCCTCTTGAGACTGGATTTCAATTGATTTTTTTATGAAGAATGACATTTCTACAACTCATATAAAAATTACAAAAAACTAGTCATAATTCAAGAATAATCAGTAATTAATACACAATAAAAATACTGAAGTTTTTCTTGATGCACAAACCATTATTTATACAAAATAATTAATATATATAAAATCTAAAACACATTGTTGGCATTTATACACAATAAACATAACTAATTTGGTTTGATTCAATAATAAAAATTACTAAATGAATTACAAAAATTCTTCAAAATATACAAAAAAAGTCAATAAAATATAGATTTTATTTTAAGGAAAATTTTGAAAACTTTTGGCAGCTAGAGGACCCTCTACGTGCTAGCATGCATCGCTGGAGAGGCTGCACATGCACATCCACGTGCGACACCCGTATGGAGGTGGTTACTACGGGGGCTCACCAATGACATGGTAGAAAAATGACATGTGTCGCCATATGAATGATCCAATATCTAACTTCTCTACTGACGTGGCATGAAGACATGGTAGATGGACACCTTATGACATGTGTCATATGGTAATTAGTCCACATGTCAATACATGTCACATCGATAGTTAATAAGTGACATGTTTGGATGGCCAGTTATATTTAAAGGATGACTTTGATAAGTGCCACACACTCATTATTCGACAAGTCGACATGTGTCATAGTAATAGTTGATTTATGACACATGTTATTTTATGATTGGCTAGACGATTATATTTAACATTTTTGTGGTGATTCCTTTTGCTATGTGGCCCTATGTGATTGATTTGACTGTTATATGTTACCATTTTCATGACAAGTGGCAAGCCCTGATTGGTATTTTGAACGATTTGACATTTCAACCATCAGTAACTGTTTAATCGTTTATTGACATGTGTCTCAAATTTTTTAACCATCCAATCATATTATTCTACGTGTACATTATCTATAACAACTGCTTGTTAGGGAACCACTCTTAGGGAGAAGAGTGGGGCCAGTCTCCTCCTTTTAGAACTTTGATGACAATATAATTTCACACACCAACTTATTTTTTTTTTTACTGATTTCAATGGTGTAATTATGTTTTAAAAAATCCAACAAAAATGTTGGCATTTTCTACTGTAGAATGAATTTACAATATCCATCAACATGAAGCAACATAGGAATCATATGGAAAACAACTGAAATATGTTCTATTTATGGATTGACCATGATAGAAACTCGGACATGTTAATCTATAAACCTTTCGACTCTAATATAAATGATGGAATCAAATAACAAGAAAAATGAAATTAAAAAATAAACCAATTACCATTTCAGAACTTTATTATCTGACTCTACCATATCTAAGCAAACACAGTATTGAATCATTTGTCGATAACCTTTTTTACACATATTACAGTAGAATACGAAATACAGATTTAGTCTACAAGTTCTTTCGACAAAGGACACAAAGAGATATCGAGAATGAAAGAATGAACTTTCATTCTTTTTTCGTTGATTTTAAATTTCTCACAGATACATTTTCTCTAATTTGAATGCCTTACATTTTTTGAAACGCATTCTCCTATTTATAAAGAAAAACGTAACAACTCTTAATTATAGAAAATTATCAAATTATATATTTGAAATCTTAAATTTATTAGTTGCTACATTTTAGCCCATAATCCAATTTATATTACCATGAGTGTACCAATAATAATAATAATAATAATAATAATAATAATAATAATAATAATAACTGTTGGAATTCTATTTTGATTTATTTTTGAAGATGACAAAATAATACTAAGTGTGTTTTAAAAAAAATTGTTTTGAATATTTTATTATCTATTTTTCCAATTGGTGCGTTTAGTCTTGCTATTTAAGAATGGTTTGCAGACACTTTCTATTTGTCTTCAACATTTAAGGAAAGGATCTTTGACTTTACCATAAATGGAACAACAAAAGGAAAAATGTGAACGCTAAAAAGTCTGATCAATACCATATTAGGAAAGCTTAGTCAGCATCAGTACAGACAAAATCAGATTCAGTGCTGAACCACCATAGCACCGTTGGAAATCCCGAGTTGAAGATAAAAGCTTCTAACAAAGATTTGTTGATTCAAGGGACAGCCTTAACGGCTATTCTTGCTGGATTAACTATAAAAAGAGGAAGTCTTCAACTTGCAAAAACTAATGAAGAAATTTACAGAGAACTCTTAAAACAAAAATCTTAGAACTTTCAAAATACCCTGTAATCTTCAAAAGAAAGAATTCTTTAGCTTTGTTCTTCAAGTGTCTTAATTCTTTCTTTGATTGTAATCATCCAAACACTTGTCTTTGTATATCAGTACTGCTAAGGGTAAGCAGTGCTTAGTTTAAGTTAGCTATTGAGAAAGGCATTCAGTAGGCTAGTTAGACTAAGTTGTAAAGGTTTGTTTCCTACCTGAAAGGACTCAGAGTGAATTGAACTCTCAAGGGAAGGTACCTTGGGGACTGGATGTAGGTACTAAAGGTAAGTACCAAACCAGTATAAAATTCCTTGTGTTCTTTAGTTTAAAAAGCCTTTACTTTTCTGCCATAACCCTCTTTTAGTCTCTCTTCGTACTGAGAAACAGTCCCATATCTATACTGAGCTTTTCAGCCATCTACAAAACTCAGAACTCAGTACTACTTGTTTTCAGTACATTTTTTCAAGCCTTCCATTTTCAACCCTTCAGATTTCAAATATGTATTTTCCTTTAAAAACTCAATCCACCCCCCTCTTGTGTTGTTCTCGGCCTATCTGGGATTCTACATTTGGCATTAGAGAAAAACTCTGTTAGTTAAGATCCAATGATCTCAGAGATACAATCAGTATGGCCAATAGCACTAGACATCTCCCAGGGAATCAAACTACCCAGATCCTTCTTGAAGGATTATCTATAAATAAACCTCCCTTGTTCTTTGGGTCAAATTATACCTTTTGGAAAAATAGGATGAAAAATTTCATCCAAGCTACTGACATGAGAGCCTAGCTAGTGAAAATGCATGGTCCTCATGTTCCAGTGAAATTGCTAGAGTCTGGAGAAACCATACCACCTCCTGATAATGAGCTTACTGAGTTTGATCTTAGAAATCTACAAACAAATGCCATGGCTATTAATATCCTCCACTGCATACTAGACGCAAATGAATATAACAAGATCTCAAGATGCGAAACTGCGCAGGAGATCTGGAGAAAACTGGAGGTTACTTATGAAGGTAATACAAAAGTCAAGGAACATAAGGTCAATCAGTACATGCGTCAGTATGAGCTGTTTGAAATGGAGAAAGGAGAGAAGATAGCCGATATGAATGCAAGATTCACAAACATTGTGAATGAACTGAAATGGCTAGGGAAAGTGATATTTGAAGAGGAGCAAGTAAATAAAGTACTCAAAACTCTTCGAAATAGCTGGAAAGCAAAGAAAATGGATATTAAAGAAGTGCAATATCTGACCATCTACAAATACGATGATCTTATGTACTCTTTGATGACCCATGAGTGCACTATGAAGGCTTTCAAACAAAAACAGAAACCTAAAGAAAAAAGATAGAAGTCCATCGTACTGAGGATAGACAACACATACTCATACTCTACCTTAGAATATGAGGACATGGCAATGATCATCAGGAAGTTCAGAAGAATGCTGAGAAAAGGAAGCAAGTTTCAGAAGCAAAACTTCAAGAAAGGTGATCAACATAAAAAGGAGACCTCATCCTCAAAGCCCATCACGTGTTTTGAGTGCCATCAGATTGGATATATCAGATCCAGCTGTCCTAAGCTTATCAAAGACAAAAGGGAAAGGAAGAAGGCAATGATGGCTACTTGGAGTGATAGTGACAAGTCCTCTGAGGATGAAGAAACCAAAGATGTTGTCAATGTCTGCTTCATGGCAAAAGATACTGACAGTGACTCTGAGAATGAAAGATGTGCTGGAGAAACAAGCACCTCACGAAGTATTGAGATATCTGACTCTCCTTTATCAAATATAAAGCTCACTTATTCTATTTGTGATATGTATCAATGCTTAGAGTCTGCTGTAAATAAAATTAAGCTACTGAAAAAGAGATGTACTGAGTTAGAAACTGCTAACTCTACTCGAAGTCTAGAAACTAGACTCCTATTGGAAAATAACTCCTTGCATGAGAATTCTATTAATCAATTAAGAATGCAAGTTCAAGAGTTACTAGATCACAGTAAACTTCTACATGATAAGATAGATTCAGTAGCAAACAGTTCTCAGTACCAGTATGCATATAAACCCAATACTGGGTAAAAAAGGAGAAAATTTAGGTCCTTTGACAAAAGCCAAAATAAGCATACTGAATAAACCTACTGTTTGTGGCCCATACACACTTAAAAAATATGCTGAATAAAGAAGGGCCAGACTACTAAAAAGTTGGTCTGGATACCTAAAGCTAACCTTACAGGACCCAACTTAGTTTGGGTACCTAGAAATAAGTGATTCTTTACAGGTAAGCCTGAGATGCATGGAGAAGTCTACAATGTGGTACATAGAAAGTGCATGCTCGAGGCATATGACAAGTGATGAGAGTCAGTTCATCACCCATATTGAGAAAAGGAATGGAACGGTCAGCTTCAGAGACAATTAGAAAGGGAAGATACTTGGGAATAACACTATTGGAATAAGCCCAACTATTGAAAACGTCTCCTTGGTCTCAGGTTTGAAGTATAACTTACTGAGTGTGTCTCAATTATGCGATAAATGTTATAAGGTTTTGTTTGAGTCATATGGTTGTACTGTAACTTATTCTGAGATTGAGAAAATGATTTTATTTTCCCCCCGTACTTAAAATGTTTTCATGATCGATCTGAGCAAAAAAAAATTTAAAGAATTTCTGTTTAGTATCCACTGAAGAAAACTCTTGGCTATGGAATAGGAGGTTAGGACGTGCTAGCATGAACTTACTCTCTAAGCTTGCCAAGAAGCAACTGGTAGAAGGATTACCTTGTATTAAATTTGATAAAGATCACTTATGTGATGCTTTTTAATCAGGTAAACATACCAGAAAATCCTTCAAAAGTAAAAACATAGTATCTATTGAAAGACCACTTAAAATTTTACACTTAGATCTTTTTGGTCCAGTTTAACCAATAAGCTAGGGTAAAAAGAAATATGGATTAGTGGTAGTATATGATTTTTCTTATTTTACTTGGGTACTATTTCTCAGTAGAAAAGATGACTCTTTTGAATACTTTTCAATTCTTTGCAATCGTATTGAGACTGAGAAAGATTTAAAAATTGCTCATATCAAAAGTGACAACGGGAGAAAATTTAAAAACCATTTTTTTGAGAGATTTCAGTAACAACAAGGGAATAGATCATAATTTCTCAGCTTCTAGAATACCCCAACAAAATGGGATTGTTGAAAGGAAGAATAAGACCCTTGTTGAAATGGCCAGAACCATGCTCAGTGAAAATAATATTCCAAAATATTTTTGGGGTGAGGCTGTCAATACAGCCTATTACATTCTCAATAGGGCTCTCATCAGACCCATATTAAAGAAAACACCCTATGAGCTATGGACAAGTCGAAAACCTAGAATTGGATACTTTAAAGCTTTTGGATGTAAATGCTTTATCTTAAATACTAAGGACAATCTTGGGAAGTTTGACAAGTCTGATGAAAGAATTTTCCTTGGATACTCAACATCCAGTGAAGCTTATAGAGTTTTTAACAAAACAACCTCAGTAGTAGAAGAATTAGTACATGTAGAGTTCGATGAAACTAACCATTCTATGCAGAAAAGAATTGAGGCAGATGATGCTGATGAGAACCCAAGGATTAATGGTACTGAAAACCTTATTGAGAAGACTATAGGAGCTGAGTATGGTACTGAACCAAGATCATACATCAATCATCATACTGAGAATAACTCAGTGGAACCAGTATCCAATGACGGTACTGAAGGTATGGATATTGAAACTCAGTTCAATAATTTTTATCTAACCGAGACTGTAGGAACCTCTCAGCAGACAGGTGACATTGTTGGAACCCAAGAGGAATATGTAAATACTGGATTTCAGAGAGAAACTCGATATCATTGAAGTTATCCTCTTGAGAACATCATTAACTGAGCTGAGAACTGTATGATAACAAGGGCCCAGCTGAACAGATACTTCAAAAATATGGAATTTGTATCGATACTGGAGCCAAAGACCTTTAAGGATGCTGAACATGATGAGTACTGGATGATAGACATGCAAGAAGAGCTAGATCAGTTCAAGAAAAACAAAGTATGGGAACTAGTACCTAAACCCAGAGGTAAATCCATTATTAGAACAAAGTGGGTCTTCAAAAATAAGCTTGACGAGTTAGGTAACATAGTTAGGAGCAAAGCCAGACTGGTGGCTCAAGGGTATAATCAATAAGAGGGTATTGATTATGGTGAAACCTTTGCCATAGTAGCTAGGTTAGAAGCTATTAGAATCTTGTGTGCTTTTGTTAGCCATATGATTTTAAGCTTTTTCAGATGGATGTCAAAAGCAACTTTCTCAATGGATTCATTGAGGATGAAGTTTTTGTTAAACAACCTTCTGGCTTTGAGGATCATCAGTATCCTGACCATGTGTTTAAACTTAAAAAAGCCCTCTATGGTCTGAAATAGGCACCATGTGCCTGGTATGAGAGACTGACCAGCTTTTTAATATCTAAAGATTTCAGTAGAGGCAAAGCTGATACTACCCTTTTCATTAAAAAGAAATCTCAGCATATGCTACTTGTTCAAATATATGTTGATGATATTATCTTTGGTAGTACAAATGAACTTTTGTGTAAAGAGTTTAGTAATATGATGCAAAGCTGAGTTTGAAATGTCTCTGATAGGAGAACTAAATTTCTTCCTAGGATTACAAATCAAACAAAGCAAAAATGACATTTTCATTAATCAGTCTAGGTATACCCTAGAGATACTGAAAAAGTTCAGTATGGATAAATGCAAGTCAATAGCTACTCCTATGAGCTCAGACAGTGTACTGAGTGAGGATAAGGTTGCTAATATAGTTGATTCCAGGTTATACCATGGTATGATTAGATCCTTGCTATACCTAACTGCTAGTAGACCTGATATTCATTTTTCAGTCTGTTATTGTGCACGCTTTCAATCTAATACAAAGGAATCACATCTAACTGCTGTAAAATGAATTTTAAGGTATTTGCATAGTTCAATAGATGCAGATTTATGGTCTCTAATTAACTCAAACTGCAAGCTGATAGGATATACGGACGTGGATTATGGAGGAGACGGACTAAAAAGGAAGAGTACAACAGGTGGATGTCATTCCTTGGAGAGTTCTTAATGTCGTGGTTCAGTAATAAGAAGGCCTCAGTAGCCATCTTAACTACTGAAGCTGAATACATTGCTGCTGGAAGCTGTGTGGCTCAACTCTTATGGATTAAGCAACAGCTCGAAGATTTTGGAATCAGATCATAAGCTATT
>CAOJCR012470757.1:0-12207 GCA_948330485.1 Euphorbia neoarborescens | reverse complement strand
AAAGAATAAAGATTTTGTTTTGAACTTGTGTTTATTTAAGTTCCTTCGGTTTTGAGAAGGAATTCTTGTTGGATTGTAAATCCAACTCGTGGATTTTATTATTTTAAAGTTCTTTTAACTCCTTTCGTGGGGTTCTGATTCAACACAGTGAGATGTTGGATCGGGATTCCCACAAGTCACACCCTACCCTGTACGGTTCGGGGTCAAGATGTGACAATTTTCTTCTTTTGGCAAAGATACCTTAAGGGGATAAAGAGAAAGTGTACTTGGGCTTTTACAAATTAGAGGCGGGACAAATTTTTGGAGGGGATTACAAAAATCAAAATTGGAGAGAAGATGGGGGAGGTCTTCCACATTTTGGGCAGCCACTTCTCTCAAGAATTCTAGATTTTTTCCTCTTCTTTGGCACTCACATTCATCTCCTTGACTCCTAAGTTTTCATCCTCATCTCCTACATTCTTCCATCTTCATCTTCACACTCTTCTCTCATCTTACAACCTTCATCTTATACTTTCTTTCTTTCATTTTCCACCTATTTTTCAGCACTCTTTTCATCCTTACTTCTAAGTCTTTACTCTTTCTTTAATTAGTCTTCCAAAAGAAAAACAAAGCATAAAAAGCTCCTAAAAGAAAACTCATTACAAACGCAAAAATACTCAAAAAGAACTCCAAAAGTAAGAGATTTAGGCAATAAATCCTCTTGCTTTGGGAGTTTTGGCCATTAACATCAACCCAAAGAACACATGGTTCTATCCCTTGGCGGAGACAAACGGAACAAACTCGGACTCTCAACTTACAAACTTGTAGAATACACGGTATTGAAGTAATCTTGAGCCCTAAACTCCCGTATATGCCATGTTCCTTTCTATTTTTTTGCATATGTTAAGTTTACGTCTCATATTTTCATGTGTAAAGTATGAAATAATGTAATTTGGTCGGGAAAATGTAAAGCACTTCAGGAAAACGGTTAAAGATAACTAAAGATAACTTTTTTATGATCCTTTGGACTACCTATGTTGTTGTGGAGCGTTTAAGGACAAACTCGGACTTAAAAAGGACAAAACCGGACTAAAATGAACTTAAATGGAAAATATGTATATTTTGGACACAAGGACCCAAAGATATAAAACTTGGTGCTAAAATCATTTGTTGACCCATAAAAATGGTTAAAATTGGAATCCCGGACATCCCAGAGTAGTTTTATGTTCCCAATCAAAGTTTTCCATTTGATTTCCTAAGACAGACCTAGAACTCATAGAGTTTTGGGGTAACTCACCAAGTTTCAGTGAAAAACACACCGTGTTCCCAGAACACGCTGACGTGTTTTGCCACTGGAACTCAAACTCAAAATCCAGACCCAGAACTCGCCATGTTTCGGATAACTCGCCGAGTTCCAGTGCCTAAACACGTCATGTTCCCAAAACACGCCAGCATGTTTTGCCATTGGAACTCAAAACGAAAATGCTTTCCCAAAACTCGTCGAGTTTCAAACAACTTGCCACGTTTCAGTGTCAAAACACACCGTGTTCCCAGAACACACCAACGTGTCTGCCACTGGAGCTCTGAGCCAAAAATATGTCCTAGAACATGTCATGTTCTTCCATAACATGTCGTGTTCCTGACCTGAAATGACTTTTCTAAATTTGATTTTTCTAATGATATTCTGCTTTTGTTTTTACCCGACTAATTAACTTTTTTTCTGAAAAGTTGTGAACAAAAATCATTGAATCATGCATTTTCTTGATCTCATTTATTCGTTAATTTATTTACATACTTACTTGCATTATGTGTGGCCGATGGGTACCGATAAACGATAGCTTTATATGTGTGAATGTGCGACCTAGATTTAATTCTGTAAATGTACATTGGTATCTAGAAAACCATGTAGGGAAGCTAGGTTTAGGGCCGCTAACACCGTTCAATAAAGGGAAGTATTTATCGGATATCCAACTAATTAAAATTGCATGCTCATAACTAAAACTGAGCCAAAAGTATTTCTAAAATAACAATCACTACAACCCCATTCGAAAATGATAAAAATAGTTTTCGGGCAGTCACGAGACCATCTTTCGGCCCAAACTGTTTCGATTCGACTAACCGAGTTGAATCAAATGGCCCTCTAAATAAATGACCCCGAGCTATCGTATCTCCCCCTTCTTATTGCATGTCCATTCAAGCATGATATTGTGTGCAATGTGTTTAATTTCTAACTATTATGTATATATGTATGATGTATGTTCCCCCCAATCCCCAATTCAACAAATGTACCTTGTAGTATAGCTTATGTGAATGGTTTGTAATGGTGTGTATATTCTACCGCTTTCTTTATCACTTTTGTGTGCCCGTTCACCTTAAAAATCAAACTAAAATCAACTTAGGCTTTTGTAAATAAGGACACTTTATTTTTCATAATGTTGTCGATTTCTTAAAGGTCTTTTGAAAAAGGATAAGTAAATGTCTTGTCCAAACCCGATCTCTGGATCACGGTTTTGGATTCAAACTTAGGATCCAAGAAGTACCGTGAATTAATTTCTGGTAGAGCTTGAAACCGGGTGGCAACTCCAAATATAATTTTTTAAAGATTCGAGTTTGAATTTCTTTTGAAATGTTTTCATCTTTCGACTTTGTTTTTCAAAACAAAACTCCTAAGCCCGCATTCCCATGCATGATTTGTTTGAAAGATTCTTTCTCCAAAAACACTAGAATCGCTTCTAAGGTGAAAGATTTTTCAAAAAGAATTATTTCACTCACTTAGGAATCATTTCAATCTTTTGAAAAGGAAGTCTCGCTTTCTTTAAGACAAAGTTCGCTCTCTCACAGTGGCGATTCCGCTGGGGAATATAAATTCTTTCCAAATTTTTCAGACTTTGAAGCTTTTTTGAAAGAAATTTTTGACAATCCTTTGAAAGACTTTTTCAAAAGACTTCAAAGAAATCGACAACATTTTCAAAACAAAGTATTCTTATTTGCATATCTACTTAAGTGGATTTTAATTTTATGTATTTGCATTCAGTTGATACACCATTGCACCCACCACTCTAGGACAACCATACCTACCCCAGCTCTCTCAAGAAAGCGCACTTATGATCGGTAGCTTAGAATAACACCTATTGCGGAAGCCACCGATAGCCTAGTATCTTAATCTTCTCATTTGAACCTATTTGGGGAGAGAAAGATGGTATATATTGCTATGGGACCCTCCTTTGCTCTCTAGACTCGACTTTCCTTCATATAGTAGCCACATCAACTTGCATTTGGCTTCCCAAGACATGAAATAAAATCGATTTAGTTTCGACCCTTGTCATTCCCTGCTAATAACAAGGAGACCCCCATCTAGGAATGGTTACAAACTTTATACTACGTGGAGATATACGGTTGAAAATTTCCGCTTTGTATGATATTTGCTCTTGTTTGTGATTGTGTATTCCATTTGCATGCATTCCAGTCGATCATTTCATATCTTAGCACATGCACGTTGTATGGCACGCTAACCCACGTTTTGTATGCAGCCATATGCTCCTTTTTACGCGTGTCTCAAGACATAAATCATTGTCGTACCCTCACAAGGGTGCACTATGTTCAAACATTTAGCATCATAACAACATTCTATTAGGGTCTACCCAAATCGGGCATCATATCCTTCATACCATGCCATGTAGGCAACAAATCATAAACAAACATCATAACATCGCCCATAGTGGTATACCACGCACCACATGATGCCATGTCATCAAATTACACCATGTCATGAAATACCATGTCATACATCATCAAAATTATGCAATGCCATGTCATACATCATCAAATTATACCATGTCATGCAATTCCATGTCATACAACATCAAAATTATGCCATGCCATGCAATTCCATGTCATACATCCTAAAATTATGCCATGTAATGCAATGCTATGTCGTACATCATCAAAATTATGTCGTGTCATGCAATGCCATGTCATACACCAAAAAATTATACCATGTCACGCGATGCCATGTCATACACCATAAAATTATGCCATGTCATGCAATGCTATGACATACATCATCAAAATTTTGCCATGTCATGCAATGCCATGTCATACATCATCAAAATTATGCCAGTCATGTAATGCCATATCATACTTCATCAGCCATGTCTATCTCACAAATATTTTGACTGTTGTGCTCGTTCATTCTCTCTTAATTTCTGCTGTTGTTTTCGAGTTTTCATAGGAAAGATAATGGATGAACTAGGTCTAAAGTTCAATGCATTGTTTCAAGCTATGCAAAAGTCTAACTAGGGTGCACTTAGGACATTTGACCTACAACATGCTAAGTTGTATCTCAACCTACGTTTGTTACCTGACTTTTTGAGAGCATGCATTCAGTTCTGGGACCCTATTGATAATGTATTCCGGCTCACCAATCAAGAGTTGTGTCTGTTGTTCAAAGAGTTCAGTGTCATCCTTGGCATTCCCAATATTAGATAGGTTCCCATAGCTGTCCTGGAGTTTGTATTTGGATAACCAGAAATCATGGCCAAGAAATTTGGGCTTACTGCGGATGAGATCAGGGGTTGCTTCATAAGGATCCTCATGTCACCGCGTTTGATGTTAAAGCTATCTTGGAATGGTGTTCTCTGTCATCCCCATCATACCTTGGCTGGCCTTCCATTGTAAGTATGTTGATCATGCAGTGGCTGGTAGGCTTGCCCTAATACATGCCCCTTCCGATTAACGTCAATAATCCTGTAAATGGCGAAAGGATCCTCTCCTGTATGCATCCTCCTGGCCAAGACTCTGATTACCCTAAACAAAAATGCCCAGACTGATGACATCTTTATGGGTCCTCATTTTTCCATCTTTTAAGTTTGGTTACTTGAAAGATTACAACTTGTGCTTCTGCCTGAAATTCATCCCTACAAATACAAACCTAATTGTTTCCCAAGGAGACCCTTGACGGTGCCTGGATTGCAATACTTAAGCAAGGAAGAGTGGCATAAGAAGCTCTTAAACAAAGGAGGGCTCAAAATCCAATAGACGTGTCCTTGGTGGAAAATAACCGACGTTCGAGCCTCCATATAGAATCTTGATATCAAGCTATTGGGACTCACAAAGCTCACTTTCCATTCACCATCAAGACTATACAGACATTTTGGGTTCCCACAATAAGTCCTAACCTTGGTTTTGAAAGCAGAGAAAGCCGTAGCCTGGTGTGACATATTCATAGAGGTGGGCTCGTAAATTGCATTTTGAAAAACTTGATGTCAACCCATCAGTGGTGGAACCCGACAAAAAGTATGGGGCTTGGCTTGAGGGAATTAGAACTTTACCTACCCATGAAGAAAGGGTTAGTTTCACATTCAAATTTGGGAAGTGATCATTGCATCTTTTTCTTTTAATGAATATATTTCAATGAAGCTTTGTTTCACTTTATGATGCTTATCTTCTTTATTAAAAGTGCAATTTGCAAAACATCCATATTGTATGATTAAAACATCATCATGCCATCTCAAATGCAATGACATTCACCATAATGCTATTCATTCAATAAATTTCATGTTGATCCGCATCATGCCATTCACACAAATCATGATATGCAGTATCGTCCACTTTATAATGTCACGTCATCCTTAAATACCATGCCATTCATACAATTCATTGGATCGAGTGCCATGCCATTCCTAAAGTACCATGTCATTCCTAAAATCTAACCCATGATATACAGTGTCATGCACTTTGTAATGCCATGCCATTTTTAACATGCCATTACACTTACATAATTGATATGGCCAAATGCCACTTACATAATTGATATGGCCATTACAATCACAACACCATGTCGTCTATAAAATCAAATTCATGATACATGGTGTCATCCACTTTGTAATTCCATGCCATTTTTAACATGTTGTGACACTTACATAATTCATATGGCCAAACGACATACCACCCACGACAATACATCTTGTGGTATGCAGTGCCATGACATTCATAGAGTCACACCATCTTCAAACTTCCATGACATCCATGTCACCTATAATCATGCAAAAGCTCATGCATCACATGTGTCCACCCTTACACCCATGCATGAACATATCAATGCATATCCATGCATCTATCTAAAGCTTTGTGATTTTAGTATACCATGGCTTGGAAATGAAGTGGTAGACAGTTAGCAAGGGTTGACTCAAAGATTGAAAGAATAGTTCCAATTCTAACAGAAATGGGAGATCTGGGTGATGACAGTAGAGTTTCAAGTGTTGATGATCTTGTGACGGCCCTCATGGATTTCGATCTACTCAAGAATTTCTTGCTGACTGCAATTCAGGGTGCTATGGATGTGAGGGTACTGACTAATAGCCCCACATCTCGTGAAACTAAGAGGGTACAGGCTCCAACACAAGTAATCGAATAAGTACTAGAAGAAGCAAAAGTTGGGGGTATTGAGGCTGATCGGTAATCAAGGCAAGCTCCTGCACTAGCTGAGACAGAGGCTGAAAGAAGACTCGCTGAGAAGTGTTTAGAAATGGATGCATTTTTTCAAAATTCAAAGAGATGGCATAGGCCGGGGGCATCAGTGGCTCGGTCATAAAGCCAAAGAAGCAAGCCCAGAACTGCTCCCCCCTAATATTAGGATGCCTACACTTCCCTCGTACAAAGGGACTGGCCTACTGAAAGTCCATGTTGAGAATTATTATAATGTCATAAGGATGAAAGGCCTCACCAACAATCAAATGGCCAGTCGATTCCCATGTACATTAGAAGGGGCAGTAGCAGAGTGGCTGAGTGTACAATCGAGAGAAGTCAGGTCTAACTAGGAGGCATTATTTAATTCTTTCACTGAGCATTATGGTTACAACAAAAAGACTAAGACCACTTTGCAAGATTTGGAGGCGGTCAAATAGAAGGCCAAAGAAACCTTCCAAAAATATTATGAGCGGTGGATGGCCACACAAGTTCTCTTGGCCAAAAAGCCCAGTAATGAAGAAATGATAGTGAAACTTATTGACGGTGCCTTGCCATTGTATAAGGAAAAGATAGAGCTCAACGACTATAAAACATTTGAGGATGTCTACAAAAGGACAAGAAGATTAAGAGACAGGACGAGGCAAGGAAACATGAAGAAGGAATGGTACCCAACTACAGAAGGAATTATCAGTCTGGGTAGCATAAAAGTTATGTGGCCTCTAACACTTTTGGGGTAAAGAACAAGCAAGATTCGGGTAGTGGTTCGATATAGTCAGCTCATCCGGTAGAGATAGCAGCTGTAGGCTAAGAGCAGATGATCTTTAATGCACAAAGGTCAATAACCCAATGGATGAACCTATGATCAGAATCTTTGCCAAGTGTAGGAAATTGGGGCTTTTGCAGAGTGTGAAGCCGTATGTGACACCAACGGAGGCTGATAAGGATAATTTATGTGCTTATCGTATAGTCAAGGGGCATTGCACTAATGATTACCTAGGCTTGAGGGCGGCCATTCAACAGTTGGTGAGGGATGGCAAAATTTAAGAACCTCTATCGGGGCACAGTGTTCAAAACAATCCTCTGTCGAATTTTAGAGGCCAAGTCAACATGGTCCAGTCTGGAGAGACAAAAAACTTTATGTTCTCTTGGATTGCTAGTGCCAACCCAGCTATTTCAAGGGGCCCTCCAGTACTAAATGGAGAGGGGAGCAATAAATCAACTAAAGATGAAATGATGAAGGGGAATAAGGAAGGCCCCATCGACTTGAGTTCCATTGACTTGGATAATGAAGATGAAATTCCTCTTACAGAACTAGAGCCTACCTATCTGGTCAAAACAAGGATAGGAAGGATCTTTTGCCGAGGGTGGCATATCCATCACATCACCAGAAGTGGTAGAGTTTATCACCCACCCACTCGATCGCAACAAGCATTCGAGCCTTAAATACAAGTAACCCTACTGGTTGCTATTCCTAAGAGAGAAAATCTTGTGATTGAACAGCTGAGGAACACACTGGCTAAAAGAGCATCTGGGAACTGTTGATCGAATCAAATATGTATAGAGAGGTAGTGGTATGAAGGCTCATGGAAATGGAAGTGACTCTTACAATTTCTCCCCAAGAAATTTTCTTTGTGATGGGTGAGTCAAACCCGAGAAAAGAGAACAGTCTGAAAGTCAACTTTGGGGTGGAAGACCTTCCTCCTGAAGGCATCAACCACAGCAAACCACTTTACCTAAGGGTGAAAATTTTGGACTGTATTATTCCCTTGTAATGGTGGATGATGGCTCCGCCCTTAACATTTGTCCTTCAAAGGTACTTCCCTGATTAGGTCTGTTAGAAGAAGCTTTATCCCAATCATACACTGTAATTTGGGCATATGATGACTCAAGAAGAAGGGTTATTAGAACATTCGAAGCTGAGGTAGAAGTGGGCGAGATAAAGTGTATGGTGGAGTTCACTGTGATCGATATACCAATGACTTTCTCTTTGCTTTTGGGAAGGCCCTGGTTCCATCCGCTTGGAGGTATCCCCTCAACTCTCCACCAGAAGGTTAAGATACCATTCAAAGGACAAATTATAACTTTGGAAGCTGACCAATCTTCTGTGGTAGCTTCCCTCAGTGCTGTTGAACAACCAATGACCGGGTTTCAAGTGGCGGTTATCTCAAACCAAAATGGACCTCTTCCAGACTTCCCGAAGTAGGTCCACCAATACATGGCCAAGATCAACTATGTGCCCGGGAAGGGATTGGGCATGTAAGGAAGGAGTGAGTTTGAGCTCAATGTGGGAGAACTGAATCCGAAGGTCATGGGATACATGAAGGATGAATGTGATGATGAAGACACCCTGTTGCATCCCAAGTATGGGAAAAAGAATTCAATGAACTGTTTTGTCTGAGCTATTGAAGACACCTATAACGGGTACCCAGAGCTTGTTGAATTCAAAGGCAAAGAGGTGCCAGGTTTTGAGATCTTCTTAGATATTGTGGACTACTTAAACTATGGGAAGGGTCCAGTTTTGATGATGCTTTGCCTTGAAAAGGCAACAAAAGACCCAGTGGTTAATGTGACTCAGAAGGAGAATAAAGCCATTGATGACTTTTCGAGGGAACTGCCAGTCCTCATGAAAGAAAAACTTGCTAACCACTCTAAGAAGATCACTTCTTCTGAAGGACGAACCTGTGTCGTAGAGAAAGCAATAAAAGAGCTCAAGAAAATATTTAAGAAGGGCAAGGTCATGGCTGAAGAGAAAGAGGTTCAGAATGAAGTTGTTGGAGAACACTCTACTGATCAAGCCCCACTACCTGTGGAGGAGGAAGATTTCCTTGCACCTATTTCTACTATCTATGATGTGAACAATTAAACCTTTAAGGCTTTTAATGAAATAGAATCTAACTTTGCTTACTTGTGTGATGTTTTCCCTAATGGCTCTGTGTATGCATATAACCATTCATTCAACATTTTTAGCATTCATGACACCCCACTGCACGAAATAAATTTAGGAACAGATGATGACCCAAAGATGATATCCATTGCGAAGGATCTCCTACCCAGCAAGCGGAGGGAGTTGATCCAGGTTTTGGAGAGGCATATTGGGGCATTTGCTTGGACCTATGAAGATATGCTGGGGGTTAGTAGAGAGATAACAGAACATCAATTTCCTATAGATCCCATAATCAAGCTAGTAAAGCAGAAGCTGAGGAGAATGAGGCCGGAATGGGCCGAAAAAGTTAAAGAGGAAGTAGCTAAGCAGATCTAGGCTAAGTTTTTGGAAGTAGTGGATTAACTAAAATGTTTGGCTAACATTTTACCAGTTGCCAAGAAAGACGGTTGGGTTAGAGTATGCATCGACTACCGAGATGTAAATAAGGCCTCACCAAAGGATGACTTCCCCTTACCTCACATAGATGTTCTGGTTGACAATGCTGTAAGAGCATCGATGTATTCCTTTATGGATGGGTTCTCCGGGTATAATAAGATCTTGATGAATATGGTGGATAAGGTGAAGATAGCCTTCATTACAGAATGGGGCACTTATTGCAACAAGGTCATGCCATTCGAGTTGAAAAATACAGGAGCTACTTGTCAAAGAGCTGTCACACACTGTTGCATGACATGATCCATAAAGAGGTCGAAGTGTATGTGGATGATATACAGTTAAAACAGCCAAGCGGGAAGATCATCCTTCTGTCCTGGACAGATTTATGACCGAAATTGAAAGATACAATCTCTGACTCAACTTGAAGAAGTGTGTGTTTGGTGTAACTTTTGGAAAATTATTGGGGCACATAGTAAGTCAAAGGGGGATTGAGATAGACCCAAACAAGATCAAAGCAATCAGAGATATGCCTTCTCCAAAGATAGAGAAAGAAGTGAGGTCGTTCTTAGGGTCACTACAGTATATGAGCCGGTTCATAGCAAGTCTAACAACGGTTTGTGAACTGATGAGGTTGGGTTTGATCTCATCTTTTCACTTTGGTTTCGATAAATTTGATAGAGTTTCTGCAGTGTTTTTATACTTATTTGCTATGTTTTATGGGTTTTATAGTGTTTCAGCGTTTATAACATACTTATTTAGTTTTTTATGCTTAGTTCACATTTTTTCTTGTCCTGTGTGTTATGTTATTTTGTTTTACTTTGTTGATGCCTTCATATTGTATTTTTGTGTGTTTGTGGATAGGACTAGGGTCGGGATTCCCAAAATCTATGCAAAGAGACATTTAAAAGAGAGTTTGTAAGAAGACAGGGAGAACATGACTTCGTGTAGAAGGACACGACTTCGTGTAAATAATTGGTAGAAGCTGGAAATCAGATGCAGAGACACACAACTTGGTGTGAAAGAACACGACTTTGTGTTGTGTACATACAATCTCGTGTGTAGGAGACCAAATCATGTAATTTAGGCCATTCCATCTAGGGGAAACACACAACTTCATGTAGGCAGTACATGACTTCTTATAGTTGGATGCAAACTAACCTGAAGATTTCGGTGGAGAACACAACTTAGTGTGTTGATTACACGAGGTCGTGTTATCTATTGTTTTTTAAGCAGACTTTTATTTTATGTGGGATTTTAATTCCTATTTAGCTTAAACTATAAATAGAACATTGCGATTTAGGTTTTCTCTATCCAGAAACTTTGTAACTTCTCCTCTCACCTCCTTGTACTCGGTTATAGCTTGAACAAAGAGATTTGCTACAATTTGACTCTGATTTGGGAGATTTTCTCCACCGATTTCGACAGCCAATGATCGGTTAGCGGTATTGTAAGGACTGTTCTAACTCTCTTTCTTTATTGTTAACTAGTTGTGAATTACAACAGAGATTCAAATTGATTGGTTCATTGTTTTCTTTCCACCTGTGATTGATAATAAATTCAGTCAATGTTTGAATGTTTATTGTTATTGCAATCATATTAAATTTCGTACTTCAAAAAGGTTTAATTTGCTGTGTTCATATAAGTTTGTCTCATCAGGTCTGACACCCTGGAAATCGTACGAAATTGGCAAACCCACAAAGTTACGAACCCTTAATTTCTGAATCCTGAAACTAGTACTACCGTAAAAAATGGAGAAATATGCTAGGGACTCATAAACCTAGGTTTACGAGATTAATACTTTTACATGCGTAGCAGTCATCTGTTAATCTATTCTTATTGTTAATCGGAGTTTCACTCCATTACATTCCAGGGAAGTTCAGGAATCTGGATCACTATGGTTAGGGTTAGTTTAGTTTAGATTAATTAGTTATAAACTCAATTTCTATCTGCTCAAACTACTAGAATACCAAGTAGATCGGTGCTTGTGGTATAGATCCCATAGATTGATACCTGGACTCTTGATACCAACGGGGTACACTGCCCTTGAAAGAGACGCTTTCAAGTGTTACACTTGGGCACCTTCAAGTTTTTGGTGCCCTTGTCGGGGATTTATTTCCTGCAACATCGAACCAAAGGTCGATTGGTTGGATTGAGTATTGTATTGTGTAAATATATTCATTTTGGTTTATTTTGTTCATTGTGTACTTTTGTTATTGAATTCTTTATTTCAATCACACCAGATTGTATGCAAACTCATTCTTTTGCAATCAATTTTGCTTATTTGGATATTGACCCTGAAATTGAACGTACTTGTCATAGGTTAAGAAGAGAGCGAAGAATTCAAAATTCACAGATTGATCCTGAAGAATTGAGATTTGAGGTTGAGCGTATGAAGCATGAAATGGAGCAATTTGAAGCTGAACGTGCGGCGATAGATGCAC
>CAOJCR012470397.1:0-10139 GCA_948330485.1 Euphorbia neoarborescens | reverse complement strand
TATACTTTGACATTACTTGTTTTACTGCTTTGAATGTATGGCGCGTTCACATTAAATGCAAATTAAAATCGACCACAAGTGTTTTCACAAATAAAATCATTTCGTCTTTATAAATTTCGTCGATTTCGTTAAAACGTCTTTTGAAAAAGGATAAGTAAAAGTCTTGTCCGAACCTGATCTCTGGACCACGGTTTTGGATTCAAGACCAAGGTTCCGAGTAATACCGTGATAAATTCTCGGTGTGAGCTTAAAACCTGGTGGCGACTCCAAAATCATTTTCCAGAAATTCGAGTTTGGATTTCTTTTCCAAAAATTTATTTTCCTTCAAAAATCATTTTATTTCGATTTTATTAAAACCCTAAGCACGCGTTCATGCGCGTATGTTATTTGGAGATCCTTCCTCCGAAAGCCTCAAGTCCCAATGGGTCTACCTCTTAGTGGGAGGTACTAGGAAAGGAGAACTCCACTCGCTTGGGAATGTTTTCCTTTTGTCATTTTTACCTCATTCCGTGACAAATCTTCAAAAGACGCGTCACTTGTGCACACGAGAGTACCAAGATGCTTGCAACGTATATACACCTTCACAAAACCAAAGTTTATTTAATTTTCTAGATCCGTACGCTTGATGAGTCTCACAAGAAGAGTTATCACGTCGTTTTTGCTTACGAGAGCGCCAAGTCGCTCCTAGCGTAAGCAACCCTTTCTAAAACCAAATTTTCAAACCAAGATTTCTCTCTTTTAATTTACTCTTCAAAAAGCAAGTTTCAAACTTTAATTTCAAATTTGAAAACCCCTCCTTTTTTTTCCTTTGGACGAAAAGGTCGCTCGCTTACAATATGTATATGTGAAATTTTGAAAAAACAATCCTTCATTTAGTGCTTAAAAATAGACATTTTAAAAACCGAGTAAATACCCAAGGGATACCCCATGGCAAAATTGTCAAAAAATTGACCTGTGACATAATCAGATCAAAATATTCCTACATGTCCCAAAATGTGTTTCCATTTTTATATGTGAAATTTGGAAAAAAAATACCCATTCATCCAGTGCATAAAAATAGGACATTTTAGAAACTGAGTAAAAACCCAAGGGGTATCTCTTGGAGAAATTGTCAAAAATTGACCTATGACGTAATCAATCCAAAATATTGATAAATTTCCCAAAATGTATTTCAATGTTAAAATGAAAAAAAAACTCTATCATTTAATGCATAAAAATAGACATTTTAAAAAGTGAGTAAAAACCCAAGGGGTAACCCTTGGCAAAATTGTTAAAAAATGACATGTGATAAAATCAACCAAAAATATTTTTACATGTCCCATAATGCGTTTCCATATGTATATGTCATGTTTGGAAAAATCTAATTAATTTGGTGCATAAAAATATACATTTTGAAAAATGAGTAAAAACCATGGGGTATCTCCTTGGAGAAATTGTCAAAATTTGAGTTGTGACAAAATCAACTCAAAATATTCCTAAATGTCCCAAATTGTGTTTCCATACATTTATGTGAAATTGGTGAAAAATCTATTTCATCCAGTGTTTAAAAATAGACATTTTAAAGACTGGGTAAAAACCAAAAGGTATCCCTTGGTGAAATTGTAAAAAATTAACCTGTGACAAAATCAGCTCAAAATATTCCAACATGTCCCAAAATGTGTTTCAATTCGTATAACTGAAATAAAAAAAACACTTTCATTTAGTGCATAAAAATAGATATTTTAAAAACCGAGTAAAAACCTAAGGGGTACCCTTTGGTGAAATTGTGAAATATTGACATATGACAAAATCAGATCAAAACATTCCTATATGTCCCAAAATGTGTTTCCGTTTGTATGTGTAATATTGAAAAAAACTCTTTCATTTAGTGCATAAAATTAGATATTTTAAAAATCGAGTAAAAATCCAAGGGGTACCCTTTTGAGAAATTGTCAAAAATTGACATGTGAAAAAATTATTTCAAAATATTCCTATATGTTCCAAAAATTTTCTCCATATGTATATGTGAACTTTGGTGAAAAATCTAATTCATTTAGTCCATAAGAATAGACATTTTAAAAACTGATTAACAATCCATTGGATACCCCTTGGAGAAATTTTAAGAAATTGACATGCAACAAATTCAGCTAAAAATATTCCTACATGTCTAAAAATGTCTTTCCGTATGTATATGTGAAATTTGGAAAAAATACTTATTCATTTAGTGAAAAAAATAGACATTTTAAAAACTGAGTAAAAAACCAAGGGATATCTTTTGAAGAAATTGTCAAAAATTGATTTGCGACAAAATCTATCCAAAATATTCCTATATTTCCCAAAATGTGTTTATATATTTATATGTGAAATTTGGAAAAAAAATATAATTTATTTGGTACATAAAAATAGATATTTTAAAAACCGAGTAAAACCCAAATGGTACCCCTGGCGAAATTGTCAAAAATTGGCCACTAACAAAATCAGCCCAAAATATTCATACATATCCCAATATGTGTGTCCATTTGTATGTGTTAAATTTTGAAAAAAAATACTCATTCATATAGTGCATAAATAAACATTTTAAAAACTGAGTAAAACCTAAAGGGTACCCCTAAGTGAAATTCAAAAATAGACATGTGACAAAATCAGTTTAAAATATTCCTACATGTCCCAAAATGTGTTTTCGTATGTATTTGTTAAATTTGGATAAAAACACTTTCATTTATTGCATAAAATAGACATTTTAAAAACCGTGTGAAAATCCTAGGGGTATACCTAGGTGAAATTGTAAAAAATTAACCTGTAACAAAATCATCTCAAAATATTCCTATATATCCTATAATGTGTTTTCATATGTATATGTTAAATTTGGATAAAAACTCTATCAATTAGTGAATAAAAATAGACATCTTTAAAACTGAGCAAAAACCTAAGGGGGTACCCCTTGGTGAAATTATCAAAATTGACCTGTGACAAAATTATCTTAAAATATTCCGACATGTCCCAAAATGTGTTTGCGTTTGTATACATGAAATTTAAAAAAAAAAACTCTTTCATTTAGTTCATAAAAATAGATAATTTAAAAGCCGAGTAAAAACCCAAAGTGTACCCCTAGACGAATCGTAAAAAATTAACCTACGATAAATTCAGTCCAAAACATTCCTACATGTCCGAAAATGTGTTTCCATATCTATATGTCAAATTTGAAAAAAATCTAGTTCATTACGTGCATAAAATAGACATTTTAAAAACTTAGCAAAAGCCAAAAGGGTGCTCCTTGGAGAAATTGTAAAAAATTGACTTGTGACAAAACCAACCCATAATATTCCTACATGTCCCAAAATGTGTTTCCATTTGTATATGTGAAATTTGGAAAAAAAATCTAATTCATTTACTGCATAAAAATATACATTTTAAAAACCGAGTAAAACCCCAAAGGGTATCCCTTAACAAAATTGTCAAAAATTTACATGTGACAAAATCAGCTCAAAATATTCCTGCATGTCTTAAAATATTTTTCCATATGTATATGCGAAATTTGGAAAAAAAAACTCTTTCATTTAGTTTATATAAAAAAAAACCGATCCCTTGGAGAAATTGTCAAAAATTGTCTTGTGAACAAATCAACTCAAAATATTCCTACATGCCCATAAAAGTGTTTCCATATGTATATGTTAAATTTGGAAGAAAAAAAATTCATTCATTTGGAGCATAAAAATAGACATTTTAAAAACCGAGTAAAAACCCAAGGGGGTACCCGTTGGCAAAATTGTCAAAAATTGGCCAATGACAAATTCACCCTAAAATATTCCTACATGTCCCAAAATATGTTTCAGTATGCATATGTCACATCTAGAAAAAAATCTAATTTATTTAGGGCATAAAAATATACATTTTAAAAACCGAGTAAAAACCAAGGGGTAACCTATGACAAAATTGTCAAAAATTGACATGTGATAAAATCAGCTCAAAATATTTCTACAAGTCCCAAAATGTTTTTCGATATGTATATGTGAAATTTTAAAAAAAAAAAACTCTTTCATTTAGTACATAAAAGTAGACATTTTAAAAACCGAGTAAAAACCTAAGGAGTACCCCTTGGCGAAATTATCAAAAATTGACCTGTGATAAAATCAACTTAAAATGTTCTTACATGTCAAAAAATGTGTTTCCATATACATATGTGAAATTTGAAAAAAAAAACTCTTTCATTTGGTGCATAAAAATAGACATTTTAAAACCGAGTAAAACCTAAGGGATAATCCGTGGCAAAATTGTCAAAAATTGAGCAGTGAGAAAACCACCGCAAAATATATCTACATATCCCAAAATGTGTTTCAATAGGCATATTTCAAATTTGAAAAAAAAATCTAATTCATTTAGGACATTAAAAAGACATTTTAAAAACCAAGAAAAAAAACAAGGTGTACCCCTAGGCGAAATTGTCAAAACTTGACCTCTCATAAAATCAGCTCAAAATATTCCAACATGTCCCAAAATTTATTTCCATATGCACATGTCAAATTTGGAAAAAAAAAACTACTTTATTTAGTACTAAAAAATTGACATTTTAAAAACCGAGTAAAAACTCAACTGGTACCCCTTCGCGAAATTGTCAAAAATTGACCTATGACAAAATCAACCCAAGATATTCCTACATATCCCAAAATGTGTTTCCATATGTATATGCCAACTTTGGAAAAAATCTAATTCATTTAGTGGATCAAAATATATATTTTAAAAACTGAGTAAAAATCAAAGGGGTATCCCTTGTGAAGTTGTAAAAAATCGACCTTTGACAAAATCAGTTAAAAAATTTCCTTCATGCCCCAAAATGTGTTTCCATATGTATATGTGAAATTTGGAAAAAAAACTCCTTCATTTAGTGCATAAAATGTACATTTTAAAAATCGAGTAAAAACCCAGGGTTATCTCTTGGCAAAATTATAAAAAATTGATATGTGATAAAATCAGTCCAAAATATTCCTAAATGTCCCAAAATGTGTTTCCATATGTATATATAAAATTTGGAAAAAAAATTATTTCATTTAATGCATAAAACAGACATTTAAAAAACTAAGTAAAAACCTAAGGACTGCCCCCTTAGAGAAATTGTCGAAAATTGAATTGTGACAAAATCAGCCCAAAATGTGTTTCCCTCTATATAAGTGAAATTTGGAACAAATCTAATTCATTTATTGCATAAAAATATACATTTTAAAAACCGAGTAAAAACCTGTGGGGTACCCCTTGACGAAATTGTCAAAAATTGACTAGTGACAAATTCACTCAAAAATATTCCTACATTTCCCAAAATATATTTCAGTTTGCATATGTAAAAATTGGAAAAAAAATCTAATTCATTAAGGGAATAAAAATATACATTTTAAAAACCGAGTAAAACCCCAAGGGTATCCCTTGGCGAAATTGTGAAAAATTGACATATTGCTAAATTAGCTCAAAATATAACAACATGTCCCAAACTCTTTTTCCATATCTATATGTGAAATTTTGAAAAAAAAAACTCTTTTATTTAGTTAATAAAAATAGACATTTTAAAAACTGAGTAAAAACATAAAGGGTACCCCTTGGCGAAATTGTCAAAAATTGACCTATGACAAAATCAGCTTAGAATATTCTAACATGCATAAAAATGTGTTTCTATATGTATATGTAATATTTGAAAAAAAAACTCCTTTATTTGGTAGATAAAAATAGACATTTTAAAAATCGAGTAAAATTCCAAGGGATACCCCTTGACGAAATTGTCAAAAATTGGCCAGTGAGAAAATCACCCCAAAATGTCTCTACATGTCCCAAAATATGTTTTAGTATGAATATGTCAAATTTGGAAAAAAAATCTAATTCATTTAAGGCATAAAAAACATTTTAAAACCGAGAAAAAACACAAGATGTACCCTTAGACGAAATTTTCAAAAATTGATCTATGAGAAAAACAGCTCAAAATATTTTAAAATGTCCCAAAATGAGTTTCCGTATGTATATGTGAAATTTGAAAAAAAAATTTGCTTCATTTAGTGCTGAAAAATAGACATAATAAAAATCGAGTAAAAATCCAAGTGGCCCCATAGCGAAATTGTCAAAAATTGACATGTAACAAAATCAGCCCAAGACATTCGTACATATCCCAAGATGTGTTTCCATATGTATATCTCAGATTTGGAAAAGAAAATCTAATTCATTTAGTGTATGAAAATATACATTTTAAAAATCGGGGAAAAACCAAAGTGGTAACCCTTGTCAAAATTGTAAAAAATTGACTTCTGACAAAATCAGCTAAAAATATTCCTACATATCCCAAAATGTATTTCAATATGTATATGTGGAATTTGGAAAAAATTCCTTCATTTAGTGCATAAAAATTTACATTTTAAAAATCGAGTAAAAACCCAAGGGGTACCCCTTGGTGAAATTATCGAAAATTGACCATTGTCAAAATTATTCTAAAATATTTTTACATGTCCTAATGTGTCAAATTTTGAAAAAATTTAATTCATTTAGTGCTTAAAAATGGATATTTTAAAAACCTGGTAAAAACACATGGGATACCCCTGAGCGAAATTGTGAAAATTTGACCTATGATAAAATTAGCTCAAGATATTCCTTCATGTGTCAAAATGTGTTTCCATATGTATATGTGAAATTTAGAAAAAAAAAATCCTTCATTTAGTGCATCAAAATAGAAATTTTAAAAAACGAGTAAAAACCCAAAGGGTACCCTTTCGTGAAATTGTCAAAAATTGATCTGTGACAAAATTAAATCAAAATTTTCCAACATTTCTCAAAATTTATTTCCATATGTATATGTGAAATTTAAAAAAAAATCTATCTTTTATTGCTGAAAAATAGACATTTTAAAAACTAAATACAAATCCAAGGGTTACCCCTTGGCGAAATCCTCGAAAATTGACTTGTGATGAAATCTGTCCAAAAAATTCCAACTTTTCCCAAAATGAGTGTCATACGTATATGTCGCAAAATATGTTTCCATGTGCATACGTGAAATTTTGAAAAAAAATCTAATTCATTTGGTGCACAAAAATAAACATTTTAAAAACTAAGTAAACGCCTAGGGGTACCCCCATGGAGAATCAGGTTTTAAAACTTGGAATGATGAGCTGGGAATCAGATGTTGGTTGTCGAAACAAGCATGCATATTGATGTTTACATATATGTCTAGTACATTAAGTCATCTGCATCATTTGAGTCAGTGCATTATGTTATGGATGTGCATGGATTGAGTTACACCTGATTCAAAAGCTGTAAGTTCCATGAGTTTTTATACTAAATATATAAATGTGATCTACTATTTTTACTGGTTGATTTGTGATTGGGGTTTTCAAATGATATTGTGAATTGTTTTAATACTATTATGAAAAACTTTGTGAGGAACAATTTTGAGATTATTTCAAACCACTGAAAGAAATGGTTTTGATATTGTGTTGAAGTGTAGAAGATTGATTATTGATTTTAATAAGAGTTTGAATATTTGTTTTCAAATACAGGTATTTAGAAAGGATTGAAGGAATTTGCTATTGGTGTGGAATTGGAAATTTTGTTGAAAGTTTTGGTTTTTGTATAATATTGTGATTTAATAATGATTTTTTTAAGGAGTCAAAGGTTTTATTTTGTTAATTGTTGATGAGAAAGCATGTGTAATCTCAAGTTCAGGTTAAGGATTGTGATATAGAATTAGAATTGTTATATTCAGTCTTATAATGATTACGGAAATCTTGAGGCTTGGGTTAAGTGTTAGAGTTGATTTCTAATTTCTAGTTTGGTGTTATGTCTATTTAATGGATTAACTGATGTTTTAAAGAATATAAATTTAATGTTAAGTATGGATTCTGAGGTTAAGGCAGAAATTTCGAGTTAGAATTTTGAGTAGTATTAGTGTTGTGTAATATTTTGAGTTTTGATATTTGATTTCGAAATATGGTAGTCGTGAGTTGATGTTGACGAATAATAAGTTTTGATGGAGTTCCTACATTCTCAAAGATAGATTTGAGTTAGTGATTCATGAGGTCGTTAAATTCAAATATGGAACTTTAAATTATTTAAGAGCTATAAGATTTTAAGTTTAACGTTTTGAAATTTCGAGGAAGAAATTTTCTTTAGGAAGGTAGATTGTAACATCCCAACCTGGGAGTTACAAGTTTTTTCTGTACGGATGATAATTCGGATAGTTGAACCCGATAATTAAGGATTTTATGTTGTTTTTGATGAGTTTGAATGGATTTAAGTGATGGAATTTATAAAATTTTACTGAGGTTCGAGTAGTGAAAATGAGTTTTAAGGTTATGTTGAGGATTTGGAGTTGATTTTATAGATAACTAAGGCATTGTGGACTTACAGAATGCTATCTCGGGTTATCTCGGCTTTCGATTGAAGTTAGAATCGAGTTTGGGACGATTCAAAAATGTTTTGGGGTTAACAGCTTAGCAGCACGGCGTGCTGGAAGCAGCAGCACGACGTGTTGTGCTTAAACATTCGAATTCTGAGATTTTATGAAGAGCACGGCGTGCTGATCAATGACACGACGTGTTGGGCATTAAAACACGGCGTGTTATGTGATAACACGACGTGTTTCTTGCTCTGTTTTTCGAAAGTTCTTTTTTCTAAAGAAACAGGACGTGTTGCTTAGCATAACAAGGTATGTTACGCGGTTTTTCAGCAATTCTCTAGAATTTTATTTGGAAATTTTGGATAAAGTTAATTAGATATTTTTATATTAATATATAAATAATTTTTTTTATTTTTGGCAGTAAAACCGTAGCTCTTCCCCTCTCTTTCTCCATTTCCTTCTTCCTCCTCTTTCCCCTTCCTTTTCCTCTTCTTTGTTCTTATGTTTCCCTTAAGTGTTGAGAGTTTGACTGGAAACTTAATCATGGGAATTGTTTTAGCTCGTGTTGGATGCGTTGAGGTCGGGCTCCTTGGTGTTTCGGTTACTTGAAACTTGTAAGTGAATATTAAGTCTTTTTTATTTAAGTTTTGAATTTGGAATTGTTTTGTTTTGATTTTGACTAATTGTTTTGAATTATAAATTATGGAATTTGTTTAATTATTTTTTAAAGTTGATATTGGATTGATTTATGAGTATAGTAGGTTTTGATTATAATTAAATTGAGTTTTTGATATTGAGTTATTATTATTGAAATTATTTAATCAAGTTGTAGATAAGTTATGGAGATTTGATTTTTGATATATGAGTTTGAGATTGGTTTTATATTGATGAGTTCGAAGTTTGAATATTAAGATTATGATTATTGAATTGTATAGACATTGAATTTTGAGTTTGGAGATTTAAAAGTTAAGAATTTGGTTTTTGATGTTTGAATCATTCTAAATTTATATTGTATTTTTGATATATGATAAAGATATTGAAATGTTGGAATGTTTTGAGGAAACATCTATCTAGACGGGTCCGGATTGATTTGATTATTAAGACCTATCTAAGTAGAGATAGGCCTAAGTACACTCAGTCCAAGTCCTATCGTAGCATGGCAGGGTAGTGTTATGTAAGTCCATGCGTTGATAGGCGGCGTTAGAGATCTCGACTGTCTCGGTTCTGGGCAGCAAAGTGAATGCTTAAGACCCTGCGAGACTGATTTGTTATATGTTGATTTCGTTGGATTGGTTTGGGGACGAGTCTAGGATGGATGGTTTGAATCGAATTGCTTATGTGATATTTTGATATTTGGAATTTTTAAGGTAATGTTTAATAAAACGTATCCTTGGAATTTTATATGAAGGTTTTATTTTGATATCCATGCTTTATAATTAAACTATCGATTTTGAGTTTTATTATTTATATAATTTTCAAATTTGGTTTTGAATAAAGGAAACCATTTTGATTATATCGCTAAATATTCACTTACTCAGACGTAAGTCTTACTGTTTTTAGTTTTAAAATGTTTTCAGGAAAGGAGCACGGGTTAGCGTATGGAAGTTAGTTCGGGAGGTGAAGGTCAGGCCACTGGGAAAGTTGTCGAGGATTTGTTGTATTTTTTGGAATGTTTTATTTAGTTGTTTTATGTTTAAAGATTAAAGCTTAATTTGCATTTTTATTAAAGTACCTTGTGTTTTTAGAAGGAATTCTTGTTGGATTGTCAATCCAAGTCATTGATTTTATTGTTTTTAAA
>CAOJCR012468420.1:0-10954 GCA_948330485.1 Euphorbia neoarborescens | reverse complement strand
AGTCCCCTCGACCCCAATGGTGGAAAAACCGCAATCCACCCAAATAAATCAATAATGTCTAAGAATGGCCAAACTCTCCCATTTACAGAGGAAAAACCGCAGTCCACTGCCCAATGGAAACGACAACAAAGGAACTCATTTACAGAGGAAAAATCGCAGTCCCATGCCTAATAAGAACCATAAATATCAAGGGTATAATCCACTCTCATTTACAAAGGAAAAATCGTAGTCCAATGCCTAATGAGAGGGTTGCTATCCAATTATCAGAAAGGACCGTAGTCTGACAATTTCAGATGAACAACCAAATATCATATTCAAAAACCAAATCCAATTTCAAAACCATACACAATAGGCGCCACTATGAACTTACCCTCAAAATCCAATCTGAAACCAACAATATTCAGAATTATCAAAAACAAACCAAATAAATCCATCATTTAACAAAAACTTTGCAAAAACAAACCAAATACACAATTTTCACCTTTAAAACCGAACTGGACAAATTCCAACATTTAAATTTAAACTCAAAAAATAGTGCATAAACTGTCTCGAAAAATTCAACTAATAATATAGAAATGTCCTCCTATATTTTAGGTTTACTAGGAATTTTGAATCACTCAAATCGGATATACACACACCAAGTTATAACAAATTTTAATACACCATGGTCAAAACTGTGTACCTAGATAACAAGTTTTGCAAATCAAGTTCAACAATAATTTCGGGAATCAAAACATCAAAATCTTTCGAAACTTTCTTCTAAAGAAATTTAATTCTATGTCTTAGGAATCCACAGAATCAAGAATCGTTCGAATCGGAGTTCTACAACGAAAGAAAACTCAAAAACACAAAAGTTCATCCAAAATGGAATTTAAAGAAAATAGAATCTGTCACTCAACTTCGACAAAAATTTTGAAAATGATAAACATCAAATTTGACAACACTTTCTTCTAGTGATTTATAACCACATGTCTTAAGAATTCAAGGATTTGGAATTACCCAAATCCGAGTTATACAATGAGCAAAAACAATAAAATACTGAAGACTGATCAATCTAAAATTTTAGAAAAACAGAAATCGTAACTCCTTTTTTACACCACTTTTGAACATTTAAACCTTCAAATTCGACCTAACTTCCTTCCAGAGATTTTTAATCCTATGTCCTGAGATTTAACAAGATTTGGAATCTCTCAATTCCGAGTTACACATCAAGAGAAAACGTCTAAAAACTGAAAAGCATGCAATCTGTAACTTCGGTGAAACTCAGAATATAAATCAAACTTTAAAAAAAAAAAAATATATATATATAAACCCTAATCACGCATTCAATATTCAATTATGAACATAGATGCAGGGATAAACTTAGTTACCTCAAAAGCAAAGAAAACGCAACATAAGAATCAAAAGAAACCCGGTATAGAACGCAAGAATATCCATGAAAATCCAAGATTCACGAATAGAAGTTGATCGCACAAAATCTTTAAAGGAACAAGCCTCAAAGATCACTCAGGAATCACCAAGAGCACTCTCCCTCTCTTTAAAACTTGGTGTGGCCAAAACCCTAGAAGGGAAGAAAGGTGATGGCCGAAATTTTGGATGTAGAGAAAAGGGTTGTGAGTTGTTAACTTAGTTCTTTAAATAGATGAAAAGAGCTAGGGTTTTGGTGCTAGGTTTGGACGAAAATTTGATGAAGATTAGGGTAGAATTTTTTTAAAAAATAATGGATGAAAAATTAGAGATAAGAAAAGGTTAAACTAATCCTTATCTATTAGGAAAGAAAATCCTACAAAAACTCTATTTTCCTAATCTAATTAGGAAATAAACAAATAAAAATTAAAATTAATAATTATTCATGTAAACAAAAATAGTAATAGTAATAATAATAATAACAACAACAATAATAATAATAATAAGAATAATAACAATAAGAGAAAATAATCACTAACGGAAAAGATAGAAAAATTATGCCATGCGAAAATTCAGGACGTTACATCTATAGAGAGAGACTCTATAGAGGACGAATTCCATAGCAAGGAGAAGACCTTTAGGAGTAAGAAGAAGCCCTTCCATTCAGAAGAAGAATCCTTCTTGTGTGGAAAGGTTTACAACTCCATTAAGAGTTGTAACCCTTTTCATGGTATTTTCTGTGTTTCTATTTTTTTTCTCTTTTGAATGATTGTTAATCATACTCTTATATTTGATCATTTCTTGCACGAAATTCCCCGGAGTTATGATATGCTCCTTTGGGCAAATCACTGGAAGTGATTCACGACCATTTGTATTATTTGAATTCATAGTTTTTGTGCAAGAGTTCTTCATTATGTGCAAAGTGTTCTAAACATAAGTTTTACAGATTTTCTTGTTATGATTTGATTGTTATTTATTAAATTCTTGACTTAAATTTTAAAATACATATATCGAGTTAATCATCACCGAGTATGTATGGGATTAAGATAAGTTTTAATGTTAACGACATCAAAATAATGCATGCACACTTAAATGCATGGAAATGGCTTATAGTGTTATGTGTTGTACTAATAAAAAGATATGTAATATTGTATGCTTGATTCATGCATGAATTTGGTTGAAGTTAATCACACTTAACCTTATGCTTAATCATCAAAATAATCAAAAGGTGATCTTTATCCATGCATTTGAATATCAAGTGATGCAAGGGAGTTATGAATATTTTGCATAGAAAATCTAAGTGTTCAAATGATTCTTAATAGGAAATGGATGACATGGATGTACTTCTATGTGTTTTTGATATGTTGTTGAAATCACAATAAACCAACCACTATTAGATTACCATAAATAGAAAATAAGAGTGTTAAACCTACTGTATACGTATTTCCTCGTGGGATCAATACTCAGACTTAAAAATCCATTTTATACTACTTGTGTGACCTGTATACTTGTGGTATTGTGTGAATTTATATTAATAAAGCAAACTTTGATATGGGTATATACATGATGAACCAAAACAGTACCTTAACGTAGAAATTTGCCACCAAGTTTTTGGCGCCGTTGCTGGGGACTTGGCTGCTACACTCGGATTCGCACCAGGCAATTTCTCAAAAGCCGCTAGAAAGTTGCAAAGCGTCATTCAAATTCTCCGTTCTAAACTGTCGGAATCCCAAGATCTCATTTTTGAGCTGTATCATTTTTTACGGTGGGAAGTATTATGCTAAAAATTTCTCCTCCTTTTGATTCCATGATGTTACAAAACTAGGCTTCAACGATCCGTACCACTCTGTATCCCCTCTATTCAATGAGAATGGGAAGAGCTTTAGCTGAATCACGTCCTGTGGTACTCCTGTAAACCTAGCTGTATCCACTACCAATAGAAATCTATCAAGATGATCATTGGGATTGTCATTGATCCCTCCTTTGAATTGTCCATTTGCATGGATCAAATGCACCATGTTATCCTTAAATTCAAAATTGTTTGTCAGGATTGGAGGTAGGTACACTCCGCTGAGTTCCCTAGGCCTGTGAGGACCCATATAATCTTCCATGGGTCTATTTTCACCAGCTCCAGCTTCCCTTTGAATCCATTCATCACGCTCTCTACAGAGTTTCCCTAATTCAGCCATATATCTGGCGAACCTTTCAGCCTCCGCTGCTGCACGCTGTGCTTTGTCCATTCTATCAAGTATTTCTTTTCTCAACCTGCGATTAGAACATTTAATTTTAGAGTCAAATGGAAAAAGTTCTTTATTTTGAGAATGAGTTGGCATGCACCAACAAACAACACTTAACGATCAAGCACACGAGGATTTCAGAAAATTAGAAAAATAAAAATAAAATAACACTAAAAATTCAGATGTGCACAAAATGAAAATATTCATAAAAAATGCCTAAGTCATCCGTATACCCTAAGTTCAAATGGCGCAGAGAATAAGGTTCCCTGGAAATAGTGCCAAAAACTTGATGCAGTGTTAGTAGTGATACGAATTTACTGCTCTTATCAGTCAACTCAAAGGCAAGTATATCCCGTCGTTGTCAAGTAATAAATCTTGTTGTATATTCTAGGTATCGATCCCACAGAGAAAATACCTCTACGAATATCTAATCTAGGGTTTTAGCATGTTATAGGTGATAAAAATAAATTTTGAATAAGTTAAACTACTCCTAATGGTGATCTTTGTTAAACAAACTCTTTATAAACAAAATCGATGGGAAAACCAATTGATGTTTTATCGACCCGTGAATATTAATGTGGATGGGACTTATTAATCTAACCAACAACCATTAATAAAAGTCATGCAAGTATTCAGATTAATATTAATGAACATTTTTGATAGTTACTCCTACTCTTTTAAGTGCCTAGGGTAAGATTATCCAAAGGGTCTGCCTAGTTCTATGAATTAGAAAATAGGTATGCTTAAGTTCCGCACGATGGTTAGTCCTCCCAATTTTCCAATTATCTGGATTGCGTAGCAGATATGAATCAAAGATATAATCAAGTTACAGAGGCTACCAAAATCGTATGCACAATATTAAACAAAACCACAAACATAACTAAAATCACCAATCGATGGATCGAATTATTAAAGATGGATGAAAATAATGAATATAATCACGAACAGTATCCCAAGTAGTTCACAACTCTGAATCAAATAAAAAGATGATATAAGAAATCTTTGGTCAAACTCAATATCGAATCGGTGGATTCTTGTAGGCGGAATATCTCGCAAAGATGAACCTCTATCAGAAAACTCATTAGACTAATCAAGCTACTAATCCCCAAAAGGGGAAGATGTAAAGTAAATGCTTTCAATCGAATAAATCCTAAATAACGAATAAAAAGTAGTCTCAAACCTAGCTAGGTTTCTTGAAGCTTGTTCCAACAAAAGATAAATAAAAAATACATCATAAGATGGTTTATATATGTTTCTAATCCTAAAAGAAATAAAAAATAACAAAAACTCTGTCAAATCTGCGATCTAGGACAGGTCACGTCGCGACTAGTAAGTGTTACATCATGACCAGCCAAACTTCCATCCTTTATCGAACTCTCTGTCAACTTGTAATTTTCCTCTGTCACGACGTGACCTATACCTGTCATGATGTGACCTATACCTGTCAGGACGTGACTAGCCAATTTTCTCCATCTCTTACAATATTCTGCCTGATTGTAATTTTACTCTATCACGACGTAACCAACATCCTTCACGTCGTGACCAGCTTCCTTTCAGCAGCAATCTTCTTCTCTCAAACTCCCGTGCTCCGCTTTTCACCTCCGACCCTTAAACCTGTCTCTTAAAGACATAAAACACATCAAAGCAGCAATATACATGGGTTTAAATAAATAAACACATGTGAGTCACCAAAATAGAGTCAAGTTATATACAACATCATCTAAAAACTAACCAAAACTGATAAAAGAACAAAATATAGAAAACACATAAAACATGCAAAAAAAAAACAAATAAAAACCAACACAAATATCACCACATGATACAAACCATAACCAAGAATATAAGATCTAAAACGACCTTAACAGGTAGTAGGGTGGCACGAGCTTATGCTAGAAATGGCATGACGTGCCACCTAAATTCTTATTTTGGTAGTAGGATGGCACGAGCTTGTGCCAGAATTGGCACGACGTGCCACCCAAATTCTTATTTTAGTAGTAGGGTGGCATGTGCTTGTGCTAGAATTGATGTGCCACCCAACTTAACTCAAATTTTCTTTTCATTTATGATAAGAGACTCAAACCTATTCGATGCTCCTCCGTCATTCTTCCTCGACCTAAGTAAGTTCCTCGGATGGGTCTTCTTACCTGAAAGACCACACATACACAAACACAAAACATAAAAACAAAAACATACCAAGGAAATCATAAAAAAAAAACAAAGGAAGAAAAATTATTCAAAATATACAACATTGAATGTTATATTTAGAGTCCGAACAGCTCAACTTTCTATGCTACTATGTTTCACGTATCTTGGAGAAGGAAAATTTCTTCCTCCTCTAGTGGAATTTCATGGAAGTACTCCTTGAGCCGATGTCCATTCATCCTCTGAATTCCCTTGGGTGTGTCTGGTACAAATTTTCTACTAGGCATGTATTGGTTCACATATCACCGTAAGTATACAGGTCGAAAAAGTAGTAGAAAATAGATTTTTAAGTTCGAGTATCAATCCCACGAGGAAAAATGTACACAGCAAGTCATGTACTCATATATTCTGTTTAAAATAATCTCAAAGTTGATTTTTGTTGTGAATCCTACACAAATTCATGAAAACATAAGAATGTCTTTATCATAACACATAATCTATTAAAGATTATTTGAACTGATTACAAATTGATTAACTTCAATTGTGATTCATATGCATGGAGAAATTTAATTTTTTTGATTATTACAATGATTTTAACATTAGATTAAGTGTGATTAACTTTATCCAATTCGTGCATGAATCAAACATGTAACATTTTATGCCTTTTGATTATAACAACATAAAATATCACAAGTTATCTTCAAGCATTTGAACATTCATGCATAATATTCATGTTATCTTTTCAAATAACACAAACACACATTCTAATTCCATATACACTTGGTATTGAATAACTCAATATGCATATCTAGTATTTAAACGAAGAATCAAACAAAGAATCATCATATATCATCAATCAATTCCATCTTATTTTCAGAACAAGGGTTTGAAGAATAGTGCACATAATTGAGAATTCTCGCAGTGAAACTCTAACATTCAATCTATATAATGGTTGTCAATCATTATAGTGATTGCCCAAAGGGAGTTTATCATCACTCCAGGGAATTTCATGCAAGTAAGTGATCAAATACAAAGAGTATGATTAACTCATATCCAAAATAGAAAACGTAGAAAAGTAAAGAACCATGGAAACGATTACAACTCTTTATGGAGTTATAACCCTTTCCCATACAAGAAGGGTGCCTTCTCTAGATACAGAGACTTCTTCTTAATCCTATGAATCTTCTAAATATCTATAGAATTTATCCCTTTCAGAGTCTCTCTCTAAAGTTGTATCTCTTAGTAGAGTGTGTTCTCACTCTAAAAATCTATAGAAAATGTTGGAGTTGATGGCTTTTTATAGAGGTTTTGGGTGTTAATTGTATGTTTTAATTGGTTTTAAGGGGATTAGGACGTGTTAGGATTTGTTTAAGGTGGATAAGGATCAATTTATAGGAAAGAAGGAGGGAATACAACGTTCATTTCAGTCATGAATGTTGGGATTAACCGCTAAATTTTGAGCAGATCGTCATCACGACAAGTGGGGTCGTGATCACGATAGAGCCCTGGAACTTAGTCTTGCATCTTGCTTTAAATCGTGATCGCGACAAAGGATGTCACGACCGTGACTAAGCTATGTCTAATCACCCTTATTTTTGCTCCTTTATCCGTTTTCACCCATTTCCTGTCCCGTTTGTCCCGGCTCTTCAATGATGTCATTTTATCACCTTGAGTTTTGAAAAGCTTGGAAAATATACATTTTAATACAAAAAACACTCCTTAAATACACAAAATACACATGATTTATGCTTGTTTTATATGCCAAATACATGTGCTTTGCACATCGTATCAAATTCCCCCATACATGACTTTTGCTTATCCTCAAGAAAATTCATATCTTGTCTTTAAACCTACCTTTCTCTTAATACAAGTATTTCCTTTTTAAGATATACTAATGAATAAGAACTTGATACGTAGTGGAATCCTTCAATAATTAAGCTAGAATATCGAAATGTAGTCCAATAAGTCATGTATAAATTATGCATGTATAACATAAGATTCTCCTAGTTTATTTAGTTTGATATTTACTACTTTCTTAAAACATGATATTAAAACTATATCTAAGATAAAAATAACAAATATTTTGGATAATTTTTAGCACAAATGTATTTAGTCGATTTCTCAAGCCATTTTTAGGTAACTTTGGTTTTATATGCTAAAAATGGTTGCATTTTATGCTCCATATCATTTCTCACCTTTTACCCCTTTTCTTAGCTCTCTTTGGCATATCTTTTGAAAGAAATAAAGTAAATATTTTATAGTTTTAGTAATTGCATTTTATGCTCCATACCACTCTCCCCTTTTGACATATGAATACTTTTCTTCTCTTAATTGATACCCTCATCCTTTATTGACAAGTTTTTACATGTATTATGGCTTTAGTTTCCTTTATTCAAACAACCGTATCAAGATATACAATTTGTCTTACAATGCTCAAGTTTTCATAAGTATATAACTAAGCCTACGTATTCTTTATGCATACCATTACAATTTACATTTTAACTATTTAAACCTTATTTAGGTGTTTGCTAAAACATTGGATTCCACATACAATAAAGCTTTATCTTAGGTATAGGCTGAAAGGAAACAAAGTATAAAATAGAAGGTTATGAATTAAAATAAAATATAAGTATGCTATAAACAATAAAGAAGTAACTTGGTATGAATTTTGGAATATAAAAGATAATATAATCATATATATTTGTAAAATAGGCATATACTTAAACTATTTTTCTAACTTAAAATTTTGCATGACACTTGTGAAAAGATGTAAACATACTTTGTTTGTTTGTAAAGAGTAGAAAACTTTTAAATTTGGCCCATTTTTAACCATCATTTTCATTAAACATCATACACCCCCACACTTAGATTACACAATGTCCTCATTATGTAGACCGGGTATACTAAAGATGAAAAAAATAAGATAAAAACTTGTAAAGTTTGTATTGGAATAATCCTTCATTAAATTTTAAGAAAAATCATCACAAAGCATTCATATAGAATTTCCTACACTATTTTTTTTTGTATAATATCAAAAATAAAAAGGAACCTTATTCTTCTTTGGGGGAACTTGGAGGAGACGGGGTAAACTAAATGTTTTGGGTGTTGACAAATTTGAGAAACTTCTTTTTAAAAGAAGATTGAGTTTTTCCAAACTTGTTCAACTTTTGGTCCATATTTCCAATTTGCAAGCGCATTTCCGCATTTGATGCATCAATGCTATTCAAGCGTGTGAGGACTTATTGCCAACCTTTAACAGTGGCTTGGGTGGTTTCGGTTTGGATTTGCGGCTCTAGTTCTCCTCTTCTTGTAGATGATGTGGCTTGTATTGGAGAAGAGTCTCTTCTACCCGTTCTTTTTCCCCAAGGCTTCCAATGATATCGATCAAAATATTCTTCAAGTAGTCCCGCCTTTTTAAGGAAAATTGTATCCAAGTAGCAGAAAGCATCATTCTTCTTTGGATGGTAGACTTTCCTGGGATTGCATAAATTCCACACTATACCAAACAGTATTGATCCCATCCCCAAGTTCTTCTTTGTTGATGTCCTTGAAATGGCATGTAGTGCATCATAGATAATAGAGATTGTATCTGGAGTTTCCCCTTTCAAAATTGCATCAAGCACATACAAGTCCTTGACTTGAACTTTGGTGGATTCAATCCTTCCAAATAAAGCCATAGAAAGATATTTCTAAAGATAAAGCAAGCATTTATCATGAATAAGTTCATTAGTGGAATTCTTAGGATCAAACCTTGGTAGTTAAGTCATTTTCTCCCATGTTGGATCTAGTTTGAAGTCAGCGGGTCGTCCAACCAAATTAGCAATTTTGAATCCAAAGAAATTGTGCATCAAGTTATAATTAATCTCAAATTCATCTCCTTGGTTATAGAATTTTAGCGCCATTTGATTTTCACCTTTCCATTCGAGGGAAGTGAAAAACTCTAAACACATATCTTTATCAACAGGATATAGCATCTCTACGTACCGATTCCATGAGAGGATGTTGATGAACTCCGTGAATTCTCTACACATACCAAGTTGCTCTAAGTGTTTGTCAATCTTGAAATCACCACTAAACTCCACGTTTTGAACCTTCTTAAAGCTTTGGCCTTCTTCTTTTGATATGATAGGGAAGTTTGCCTCATATTTAGATGAGAGATCAACCCTTGAAGAATCTAAAGTTGTCTTTCTTCTAGCAAGCTTCTTAGTTCTTGGTGCCATTGAGGTTAAATTGCTTAAGTTGAAGAACAAAGATGAAGTTTTGCTAAGATGAAAAGATGAATTTTTACTTAGAGTAATTGAAAATATAAGAGTGTATGTGATTATGCAAATGAGGGGGTATTTATAGATGGTTTGGGGCATTAATTTGGTGAATAAATACAGATTTCCAAAAATCTGGACGTTGGAGAGGAGAGTTCTAACGTTCTGATTCTTTAAAAATATAACTGTTGGAGTGCAGATTTTGCACTCGTCGCAATCGCGACAGAGTAGGTCGCGATCGCGACGTAGTTCTGTCCACGAATTTTTTGCTTTTCCAATTTGGCTCCCTTTTGCATTTTTGTATTTCTACTCTTCGTATTATCACCTTCATAATGGTTTTAAACTAAAATATACTTCAAAAATGAACTTTGTTAGAAATAAAAATGAGTCAAACATCCAATACTTTACTCAAAGCCTAAATAATGAAAATGACAAATAATAAATGAGTAAAAAGAATATGGATAAGCAATGATAACATAGTACAATATAATATGAACAAAATAATCAAAATATACTATATTATATATCCATAAATCAGAATTTGAATACTTTTACCCATTGGTCATTGTTATTCTCCGGTAACGGCGCCAAAAACTTGGTGCGAATTTTCTAAGTAATATCATGGTATGTAATAGTCGATTATGCATATATCCATATATAGTTGGTCTTTACAATATATATTCACACAATACCGCAAGTATAAGGGTCGCACAAGTAATATAAAGCGGATTTCTTAAGTCCGAGTATCGATCCCACGAGGAAAAATGTACACAGTAAGTTATGCATTCATATATTCTGTTTATAGTAAGCTTAAAGTTGATATTTGTTATGAATCTTACACCAGTTCATGAATACATAAGAGTGTCTTTATCATAACACATAATCTTTTAAGGATGACTTGAAATACTT
>CAOJCR012468401.1:0-10656 GCA_948330485.1 Euphorbia neoarborescens | reverse complement strand
ATGGCATTGTGCATGGCATAGCATATAGTGATGTATGGTGCGACATTGTGCATGGCATAGCATAATAGTGATATATGGCATGGCATTGTGCATGGCATAGTATAAGCACGATTTTGTAAGGCATAAAACAAGCATTGATTTAGTGAGGTAAATTTGTTGGCATGAAACAAGGTAAACATGTCATTCATAAAAGATAGAGTACTTGTCATAACAAGAAAGGTTACATTCATTGGATACACATCATTTTGGATATAAGAGTTGTTTTTCAATTTCCGAGTAGAAGTGAATCCTTTCTTCTCGAGTAGGCAGGACTTTCATGCCTTCTATCCAAGCCTTGTACAGCTCGTTTGGTCTTGATACCAAGGGGTCGATCTCGAGCTGCTCGTATTCTAGGTAGTAAGGCCACCAATCCATGAGCCTTTCCCACACTCCCTCGGTGCACTCAAACTCGTTCGACTCGGAGAGTTTCTTTGGAACCCGCTATGCTTGCCCATACTATCGTGCGAGCCTTAAGGGAGAGTAGTAGGTGAGCTTGGTGATACCCAACAGCTTGATGTCACTGCCTCATAGAGCAATCTTGACCTCTGGTATTTTCCATCATAGGCAAGTCCACCTGATGTATTCATGGGTTATAGCGGATTGCTTAGCAACCCAATCTTCTTGTTCCATAATTAATGTTCCTGGAATAACAAAAGGGTGTTCCTGGACATTGGGGAGTCTATATTTAGTGTATGGGTTAATAAGTGGTTCGTTGAGGGACAATTTGTCTATGAACCAGATTTGAAGTATGGCAAAGTGTGAGGTTATATAGATGTGAGCACCTGCACTTTATCCCAGGAGCAATGATGAAATTGGCTCCCACCGGTGTACCTTTGCGACCACTGTAACCACGTGTTTGGACTCATGGAGGTCGAGATATTCACTTTTGAGACCCGAACTAAGCATTTTTTGCCTATCTAAGGTGAACCGAACTTTTCCAAAGATTTTCATTTTCGGGTCTGGTCGGACCCGATTGGCCCAACCGACCCCATAAACTGGCCCGACCAGCCCGAATCTCCCCAAAATCATGCCAATCCTACCATAATCCTGACCCAAATCAAACCCTTAGTAATTGATTTTATTTAATTAAGATTAAACCTACAAGTTTTATTTTTAAGCCGGTCGAACCAAATACCGAACCAGTTGAACCAAAACCTACCAAACCCAAAAATAAAGCCAAAAACCCATAAACCTACCCATTTTCCTCTACTTGGCAGCCAAAGGATAAAATTAGAAGAAGAAATGGATCAAAAATTGAGAATAAAACAAAGGTTTAAACTATTTGGTAATGCACAACTGAAGTGCACCTTGCAATTAATTTTGTGGGCTCTTTTGCATGGGGGGAGGGACAATCCATGTCCAAGAGCAGCTTCCAAGGGAGATTTCAGCTACAAAACTTGGGTTCCAAAGCCAAAAATTTGACTAAAAGTAACCAAAATCTCAACTTTTACACAACATAACACTTTTCTTCATCTTCTTCAACTTCTCTCTTCTCTTCTCTTCTTTATCTTTCATCTCCAACCAAGAACAACCATTTTTTTTTTGCAATTTGAAAATTAAAGAGATCTTGTCATCCCAACTCCCTCTCTCTTCTAGCTTAAGCTTTCTCTCTTGTTCATCTTCACAACAACACACAACTTTTTTATTCAACTTTCTTTAACTTCTCACTATTCTCTCCCATACACTCAAGCTCCCTAAAATTTCCAGCAGCAAACTCATATTTCCCAGCCCATAATGACTCTCTTTAGCAACTAAGGACATCACTAAAAACACTCCAATACACTGCTTATTCATCTTTCAACAATATCTCCAAAAGTGAATATCTTGGCCCCCTTGAGTCCAAACACATGGTTACAGCAGTCGTGAAGGTTATCGGCGAGAGCCAATTTCATCATTGCTCTTGGGATAAAATCCCGGTGCTCACAACGGGATAGGTCTCGGGGTTGTTGTAGTCACTTCAGAAAGGGAGGTCATCCCTCTATCCAAGCGCCTAGAGTTTCGGTTACCAACAATGGGCAGAATACAAGGCCTGCCTATTCAGACTTGATACCCTGGTTGCCTTGAAAGCAGCAGATGTGGTTGTGATCTTGGATTCAATAGTGGTTATCAAGCAGAATTGTGGAGAATGGAACATCAGAGAAGAGTCACTTTGGCCCTATACAGAGGTTGCAACTGAAAAGATCCTCCAGTTTGGAAGATGTGAGTTCAGACACGTACCCCAAGATGAAAACTAGATGGCTGATGCTCTTGCCACACTATCCTCCATATGGGTCCCGGTCGCCAATCCAATCAAGCTGTCTGCTTTTCAGAAAAGACTACGCTCCAGAAGCTGTCTGCCCAGTTCAGATTGTTCAGAGGGGAGTTATTCAAGCATACACTAGAAGACATTTTGCTCAAATGTTTGACATAAGCATAAGAAAGGGACATCATAAAACAGCTACATTCGGGACAGTGCGGATCCCATATGAATGGGGTAGCTTTGGCTAAGAAGATCATGAGACAGGGTTACCTTTGTCTGACCATGCAACAAGATTGCATACGGGAAGTTCTTAAGTGTCACGAATGTCAGATTTACGGAAGCCTATAACATCTCCTATGGAACTCCAGAACCTTGCTACTCCATGGCCCTTCTCATCCTGGGGTGTAGACATCATCATAGAAATCCATCCATCGGCCTCAAATGGACATCGCTACATCATCGTTGCAGTTGATTACTTCTCAAACTGGGTTGAGGCCAAGTCTTATCCCACCATCACGACAAAAACTATGGCTAAGTTCATTGAGAGAGAGGTTTTTTCTAGATATGGAATACCTCATCATATAGTGATAGACAATGGGGTACAGTTCCAAGGGGCAATTGCAGAATTACTAGCTGAACACAGGATTGAGCACCACAGATCCTCACCTTACAGACCACAAGCTAACGGTACTGTAGAGGCTGGAAACAAAACTCTGAAGAACAATCTGAGCGAGACAGTGACTACATACAAAGACTGGGCAGACAAACTTCCTCTGGCTTTATGGGGATATAGAACAGGAGTTCATACGCCAACTGGGGTAACCCCATATATCCTAGTCTACGGGATAGAAGCCGTCCTCCCTATTGAACTATAGATTAGATCACTCAGAGTGGTATTGAAATCAGTGCTGCCAGAACTAGAGTGGGCTTAAGTTCGATATGAACAGTTGAATCAAGTCGATGAAGCACGACTCAAGGCACGTGACCATCTCCAGCTGCACCAACAGAGGATGGCCAGGACATATGGTAAAAGAGTAAGGCATCTAAGACGCCCACTGAAGCTGGGAGATCTGGTTCCGAAGCAGCTCAAACCAGTCCATATAGTCGTACGAGGGAAGTTTAAGCCCAACTGGGAGGGCCCATTCTTAGTCAAACAGGTACTGAAGAAGGGCGCAGTAAAGTTGACAGACCTGGATGGCAATGAGTTTACACATCCAGTCAACCAGGACCGTTTGAAGCTCTATGTAATATAGCATAAATAAAAAAATGAGAGAGGCAGAGAAAGAAAGAGTTGACAAGAAAAAAAATTGGCTAAGTCAAAAACCTCTTGGGGCGGCTTAGGCAAAAGTGTGAGGGTGAAGCGGAAAATCGAAAAGGATGATTCACGTCAGGGGATAAGTCGGCTCACTATGTAGCTTTTTGTATCCTGTAATTTTCAGATTAATTTCATCAATGAAGTGTTTTGCTTCTCAAAGAATTATCTGACTGTTTTAATGACTACAATTGAAGCATTTTCGAATAATCATACATTTAAGCATGCATTAAACGAATTTGAAGCTAATTGGAAATTTAAACCCTGAAATGATAGAACTCTTTCGCTTGACCTCTACAGACGTTCTTTTTACTGAACTATGATATCACTAAATCGAAAACCCCTTGTGGCGGTTAAAAAAAATAGAAAAGGAAAAAAAACAAAAAAAGAAAATAAAAAATAACAAAAAAAAACAAAAAACAAGAAAAGAAAAAAGAAGAAAAAAAGAAAAAAAAGGCACTCTCCCAAGTTGAAAACCCAAAACTTTTAATTTTGCTTCTAATACGCAGATAACTTTCTGCACTCAAATAGAAACCCCCAATTAATGAAAATACTTTAATTCTAAACAACTTAACATATCGAAATAAAAAAAAAATACTAAAAATATAGGATACAGACGTGACAATTCTCCCCACCTTAGGGAGTTTCATCCTCAAAACTGTACTTACTGAATGAAGTAAACAAGTGCGGGTATTGATATTTAATATCCTCTTCCTTTTTCCAAGTTTCTTTCTTTCTAGAGTGTCGTTGCCACATCACTTTCAATAATGGCACGATCTTGTTCCTCAAAACTTTTTTCTCTCTAGACATAATTGCTATTGGCTCATGCTTATATGACAAGTCTTCCGAGATTTCAATCGGTTGCTCCTGGATTACATGATTTGGATCACTTCTATACTTCCGCAATATTGACACGTGGAATGCATCATGAATATTTGTATGATTTTGAGGTAACTCTAAGCGATATGCAACTAGCCCGATCCTTTTCACAATCTCATATGGTCTGATAAATCTTGTGCTTAACTTTCCTTTCTTGCCAAAAAGAAGTAAACTCTTCCATGGTGATACCTTCAAAAATACTTTGTCTCCCACCTTATATTCAATTGGCATGTGCTTCAAATCCATAAAGCTCTTCTGTCTATCTTGAGCTTCCTTTAATTTCTGTTGAATGATTTGCACCTTTTCCACTATGATTTGAACTATCTCTGGTCCCAATAGCCTTTCAACAACTTCAGTCCAACATAAAGGAGTGCGACACCTTCTTCCATATAATTCCTCATATGGTGCCATATCAATACTTGAATGATAACTATAATTGTAAGCAAATTCCATCAATGGTATGTGTTCATCCCAACTACCTTGAAAGTTCAAAATAAAAGCACTCAACATATCTTCTAATGTCTGGATAGTGCGTTCACTTTGCCCATCTGTTTATGGATGAAAAGCAGTACTAAAATTCAATTTGGTTCCTAAAGCATCTTGAAATTCAGGCCAAAATCTAGATGTAAATCGGGGGTCTCTATTAGAAACAATAGTAACTGAAACCCCGTGAAGTCTCACAATCTCTTTGATATAGAGTTGAGCTAATTTTTCCAAGGAATAAGTTACTTTCACCGGTAGAAAATATATCGATTTTGTCAATATATCCACAATTACCCATATAAGAATCATTACCATACAGTGTACGAGGTAAACCACAAATGAAATCCATGGCACTGTGCTCCCAATTCCATTCAGGAATATCAAGCAGTTGAAGGGAACTTGCTGGTCTTTGATGTTTTAATTTGACTTGCTGACAACTTAAACACTTACTCATGTACCCAACTATCTCTCTTTTCATTTCATTCCACCAGAAATGCTTACGAAGATTTCTGTACATCTTGGTACTTCCAGGGTGCATAGCATAAGAAGAATCATGAGCCTCTTCAAGTAGTTCTCTCTTAATTTCATTACTGTCCGAAACACATATTCTATTTCTGAACATGACTATACCATCATCTTCTACTCCAAACTCTGTATGCTTCCCATCAATGACTTTTTTTCTAGTTTCTTTAAGAAATTCATCTTGACCATGAGCTTCTTGGATTCTATCTCTGAAAATTGGTCTCACCTTCAATATAGTATTTAATGCCCCTTTCTTTCCATGTTCAAGTTCCACATTCAAAGCTCTCAATTGAAGTAGTAATGGCTTTCTTATTGTTCAAATAAATTTAAGACTCCATCGTTCTTGCAACTTAAAGCATCAGCCATAACATTAGCTTTACCAGAGTGGTATTCAATAGTCAGAACATAGTCCTTCAATAACTCTAACCATCTTCTCTACCTCAAATTTAATTATTTCTAGGTTATTATGTACTTTAGGCTTTTGTGATCAGTAAATATATGGCAAATTTCACCATACAAATAGTGTCTCCAAATCTTCAAAACAAATGCTATAGCAGCCAATTCAAGATCATGTGTTGGTGTGAGCACCTGGATTTTTTCCTAGAGCAGTGATGAAACCGATTTTCCTCGACTTTAAGCCTTCGTATACATGTGTATGGGGCCCTAGAACATTGATATTGTCATGATTAAGACCCAAATCAAGTGCGTATTATGTGGTTTTAATTAATCGGAATCAAATAAACAAGTTTGGTTTCGGTAGCGGTCGGACCCAAACCGAACCGATGGAACCCACATATTTTTCACCAACTCAAAAGCCAACCCTACAACCATCTTCCACCCAACCAAATCAAAGACCAACCATATTTTGGGGTGGAAAAGATGGTCAAAAATTCAAATAAAAGGAGGAGACAATAAAACACACTCATAACAATGCTTTAAAAAAGGGAATTATTACCAACATTTTTAACTCAACTCTTTCATCTCTCCTCAGGGGCTTAAAGGCTCCTAACTCTCTTCTTATTCATGCTCTTATACGTTTTAACAAAAGGAGCCCCTTCTTGACTTACCTTTCTTTCCATTCACAACTTCTCTCAACTCTAAAACCAACTATTAACACTCATCCCTTTTCTACTTCATCTTCTCCACTTCTTTCTTCCATAAAATTTCTAAAGATCACCTTAAAAACTCCATAATCTCTAAGAACAGAATTTTTAGAGCATAAAACTCTCTATTCTTGGGGTCCTTCATACACAAAAATCCATTCTTTCGGTAGTAAACACACTTGATTTGGGTTTGTTTATGACTGATGCACTTTTGGAGTTATCGGACAACAAACACGTGAAAGCACACTTCAAGGGTAGTATTTCTGAGCTCAAACTCCCTTTAACATCCTCTTATTACTGTAATGCACGTTGGTTTTGGCTTTTATTTCATTTTGGTACGTAAAAATTCACTTCAAAATTGAAAACCGGCCTTTTGGTTGATAACACAGAAACACCATGGGAAACAGTTGATAATACTATAAATATGACTTTTTTTATGATGTCTATGGACTTTATTTATGTACCTCAACAAATTTGGAGCATTTTGGGACTTGAATGGATGAAATCGGACTTAAAATGAATTAGAAAGAACTAAAACGGTTTGTACACGTTTATTATTTTTTTTTCAATTGTCACTAAAACATATAAAAACTTGGATAAAAAAACACACATCCTTTGAACAATAAGAAGGGTGTTAAACTATTTCTTGGACATCCCAGGGTGTTTCCATGGTTTCGATCGATGTTTAAACGGATGAATCGGGCCCAAACACAAATATGCTTATTTTGTTGGTGAAATTCGTAAGTTAAGACTCTTAGCAAAATTACGACCAGTGTACGTTCAAAACTGAGATTTAGAAGATTTGCCATAATTTTTTTCATCAAAATATCTTTCCAACGGCATATCACGCGTGTAATTTGGATAAGAAACAAGTGATTTATAGCGTTTCTAAAATTAATGCGCGTTTAAGAAAAGTGCGGTTTTCCATAAGGGGGCCTGTTGTATTTTCGCGTTATCTCACTCGTTTCTCGTCCGAATTATGCGTATAATATACCGTTGAAAAGCTCTTTCAATGTAGAATCCAATGGCATATTTTATTTACTCCATTTTTTGAACTTACTTCTACTGTATTTTGGCCAAAAGATGAAGATGTTGTGGTTTTTGGTTTCTTTGTAAACAAAAGATGTTTTCGGAATAAATCATGCTTTTTTTAATCTCTCCCCTATTTATTGGTGTGTATGACTTATTGTACGGGGTGTAGATCAATATGTGTTGATAAATTAGCGCAATGTATGTTTTTATTTGTGAGACTTAGCTTTAATTACGTATTGACCGTTTGCATCTAGAAACCGACTAATATCGGTATTAGGGCCGCCAAGACCATCCAACGAAGGGAGTTGAACTCCTAAATACCCGACTCATAAAAATTGTATGCTCGCATAACTAAAAATTGAGCTAAACATTTTCTAAAATAAGTATCACCGATTCCTTTTGTAATACGAGCCAAAAATGTTTTTGGGTCATCGCGAGATCATCCATCGACCCAAAATATTTAATCCGATAAATCGCTTTGGGTTAAATGTCCCCCTAAATAAATGAACCCGAGCTATCTTGTTTCCCCATTCTTTAACAGGTCCACTTTCAAGCACGTTGATGAGTTTAAACTTGTTTCAATTATACGAATATGCTTATTTACGTATGAATGCATGCTTAGATGGATGTACACTCCCTACCCCAACAAGTGTATCCCATAGGTTCTATTCTTAATTCAATTTGGTTGTAATATATATACTTTGACGAATGTATGTTTACTTTCCTGTCTTTACTTTTCTACCTTGATCACGCTCACTAACAATAAAAATAACTAAAATCTATCTTAGGCCTTCGCAAATAAAAATGTTTCATTGTTAAATATTGCCGATTATTGTAAAATCTTTTGAAAAAAGGATAAGTAGAAGCCTTGTCCGAACCCAATCTCTGGATCACAGTTTTGGATTCGAAACTTAAGATCCAAGTTACATCGTGAATTAATTCCTCGTGGAGCTTAGAACCGGGTGGCGACTCCAAAAATTGTTTTCTAGAAATTTGAGTTAGAATCTCTTTCCAGATTTATTTTCTCTTTAAAATGATTTCTTTTAAACTCAACTTTTCAAAGTAAACCCCTTAAGCCCGCATTCACATGGGTGTCTTTTAAGGTCTCATCTGCTGAAACTTTGTCTCGCTTCTAAGGCAAAAGGTGTTCCAAAATGAGCAAATCTTATTTACTTAAGGAACTTGTTTGTTTTCTCGAAACCAATTGTACAAACTCGTTTTCCTTTTTACTAAAACTCCTAAGCACACGTTCATACGTGCATTTCGTTTGAAATTTCTTCCTCCAAAAGCCTTGAGGTCACTTCTAAGGAAAAGGTACTAGGAAAGAAATATTTCACTCGCATAGGAAATATTTTCCAAAATCACTTTATTTCTTATAAATCAACAAGACTTATTTGTTTCAAAACTCAACTTTCAAAATGAAGATAATTTTATTTTCCTCGAAAGGTCGCTACGGTCACAGTTGGATAGATACGTTTATATGGTCGCAGTTGTCGAGAGGTATAAGCAATTACTTTATCATTTTGCATTAACACCACTCTAAAACTTTGTCCCGAAACATCACTATATATTGTATATCCTTCACCTATCTCAGGCAGAGTCAGCATTGGAGCACTGATTAGCTTTGACTTCAAAGTATCAAAAATTTCTTGACAATCTAATATCCATTCAAACTTAATACCTGTGAGCACAGCAACTTTTCATGGGAAGTTAAAAAATGGGATTTTTGGGAATGAATATTTCGAGATCGGAACTCGAATGTAAAATGAAAGAGTAATTGTAAAAGTTAATTTAAAAAAGATTTGGTTCACATCGCGAGCGTCTTAGCACTCACGTGAACAAAACAACATGATAATTCTTCTTCTGAGACTCATCAAGCGTAAGGATATAGAAAATGAAGCGAAATTTGGTTTTGTGAAGGTGTACACACATTGCGAGCATCTTGGTGTTCTCGTATGAACAAGTAACACATCTTTTGAAGATTTGTCATGAAATCAATAAAAAATGATTAAAGTAAAATATTTTCAAGCGAGTGAAGGATTCCTTTCCTAGTACCCCCTGCCTTAGAAGCGCACCCAAAAGGGACTTGAGGCTTTTGGAGGAAGGATCTCCAAACGATATGCACGCATAAACGTATGCTTAGGGTTTTAATAAAATCGAAATAAAATGATTTTTGAAGGAAAGTAAATTTTTGGAAAAGAAATCCAAACTTGAATTTCAGAATGATTTTAGAGTCGCCACCTGGTTCTAAGCTCAGACTGGAAATTTATCACGGTATTGCTCGGAACCTTGGTCTCGAATCCAAAATCGTGATCCAAAGATCAGGTTCGGACAAGACTTTTACTCATCCCTTTTCAAAACACATTTTAACAAACTCGACAAAATTTATAAAGACAAAATGTTTTTATTTGTGAAAACACTTATGGTAGATTTTAGTTGTATTTATTCAAGTGATCACATCATACATTCAAAGCGGTAAATAAAACAAGCATAAATCAGAGTATAATAGTATAACCCAATCGAAGGAGCATAAATCCTATGGGATATAATTTTTTGGGAAGGGGTTATCATCCATCTAACATGCATACATGACATGAACATTCACGCATAAATAAACATACATGGATAAGCATACACTTAATTGAGATAAACATGCATACACGAACATGCATTAATTAAGCGTACAAGCATACTTGAAATGGACATACAAAAGAGAATGGGATAGATTAGATAGCTTGGGAGCATGGTATAGAGGGGATGCCCAATCCAAAGCGATTTGTTAGATTAGATGTTTTGGGCCGGAGGATGGTCTCGCAGCAGCCCAAAAATAGTTTTGGCTCATTTTACGAATGGGCAAGGTGATGTTTATTTGAAAATATTTGGCTAATGTTTTAATCTTTTGCAACATGTGGTTTATTTAGTGAGTTGGAAATCTGGGGATTGAACCCCTTCTTTGGTTTGTGTTAGTGGCCCTAAACCCGACTTCCCGATACAGTTTTCTAACATGCAAATGCTTAGAACATGAAGAAAGATTCTATGTAATACCC
>CAOJCR012467794.1:0-10431 GCA_948330485.1 Euphorbia neoarborescens | reverse complement strand
GAATGGAAGCTTTCCATGTTGCAAGAAAGAAATCCAGTGCGTGATATAGCTTTGAAAGAAAATGTCTAATTAGGGGAAAGATCACTTCTGGTCTCTTCATTTAATAAATAGATAGACTCTTCCCCTCTACTATGGTGCTTGGTCATTGTGCCAGTCCCGATTCAAACTTGTATTTTACAGGAGTAAGGAGATGATGTATGGAACCACTTATCGGGTAAGCACTGTGAACCCCTAATCTACATTTTTCGGTTAGAAATGCATGAATTTCAGTCTTTTCAGCCTCTCATATTTCTCTTTGTGGGAATTGGAAAATGGGCGGTCCTTGAACTGCCTGGGGCATGTGAACCTCATTCTGGAATGACATCTGTATTGGTGGTGGGTTGGATAGGCCCTCTCGAGAGACTCTCATAGATTCAAAGATTGCTACCCTCTTACTAGCCAACAAATCTACAAATTGATCTAAGTTGAACAAATCTATTATCATTTGGTGTACCACTGCTCTGGTAACCCCTCTGTTATCTACCTTATTTTCCCTGGGTAATGCCGGGCTATCCTGTTCTGGATTCAGTCCCACCATATTATCTGTAACTTCTCCTGACCCCCACACGACTCTACTTGTGCTTGATTCTGGCTCGATTCTAACCAACCAGGATCTTTCCTATCTCCAAACTACACGTCAAATAGCAAAGTTAGTATGATGTATGTTAGTGTGTGATGTGACTGGACACTAGGAGGTGCAAGGATGGACATGCGCGTGTCTACTTACAGAATTGAGAACAGCTATGATTTCATATTATGATGCCCAAGTTTACAAGCCACGATTTGCAACCGCATGATGTGATCAAATGTTAGAGGTCCCTTATAGAGCCCCAACATTGGATGTTATGGTCTTCGACCACGTGAACATGATTTGAAGAAAGGTCTCATCTTTGGAGCCTTTTCATAATGTGGTCATCGACTATTTGAATGATTTGATGAAAGCTCTCCATTTTAGAGCCTTTTGACGATGTGGTTATCGACCATTTGAATGATTTGATGAATGGTCTTATCTTTGGAGCCTTTTCATGATGCGGTCATCGACCATTTCAATGATTTGATGAAAGGTCTCTTCTTTGGAGCCTTTTCATTATGTAGTCATCGACCATTTGAATGAATTTGATGAAAGGTATCCGTTTTGGAGCCTTTTCATGATGTGGTCATAGACCATTTGAATGAATTTGATGAAAGGTCTTCGTCTTTGGAGCCTTTTATGATGTCGTCATCGACCATTTGAATGAATTTGATGAAAGGTCTCCGTTTGAAGCCTTTTGATGATGTGGTCATCGACCATTTAAATGATTTGATGAAAGGTCTCATCTTTGGAGCCTTTTCATGATGTGGTCATCGACCGTTTGAATGATTTGATGAAAGGTATCATCTTTGGAGCCTTTTTATGATGTGGTCATCGAGCATTTGAATGAATTTGATGAAGGATATCCATTTCGGAGCCTTTTAATGATGTGGTCATCAACCATTTGAATGAATTTGATGAAAGATATATATATCCGTTTCGGAGCCTTTTCATGATGTGGTCATTGACCATTTGAATGAATTTGATGAAAGGATTCTATCTTTGGAGCCTTTTCATGATGTGGTCATCGACCATTTAAATGAATTTGATGAAAGGTCTCCGTTTTGGAACATTTTCATGATGTGATCATCGACCATTTGAATGAATTTGATGAAAGGGTCTCCATTTTGGAGCCTTATCATGATGCGATCTTTAACCATTAATATTATTTGATGAATGATCATGATGTGGTCTTCGACCATTAATATGATTTGATGAATGATCATGATTGTCTTCGATCATTAACATGATTTGATGATGGATCATGGCATTTCCATGAGTGACATGGCATTCTGGTGAACGACATTTTTGCATGGCATAGGATTTAATGAATGACGTAGCATTTAATGGATACATTGGCATTTGATGAAAGGAATTTCGAGGAAAATATCATGGCATACTTCAATGTTGCATGTCATGGCTTAATATGTTAGTGATGCATGGCATGGTATTTTGCACGAATCGGTATAATTGAGGATGTATGAAATGGCATAGTATGGAACAATATTCGAAGTATGTCAGAGTGATGACATTTTAACCATGCAAAATGGATGCTTCAAATTGTATTTTAATTAATAAATGAAGTATCAGAAAGAGAAACAAAGCTTGCTTTTGATATACTCTTTAAAAGAGAAAAGGTACAATGATCACTTTCCAAATTTAAATGTAAATCTAGTCCTTTCTTCACGAGTCTGTAGAGCCCTAATGCCTTCAAGCCAAATCGCATATTTTTCATTCGGTTCTGCAACAGATGGATTGTTATCCAGCTTTTCAAAATGCAAGTCGCGAGCCCATCTTTCTGTGAAAATGTCGCGCCACGCTTCTGTGTATTCAGCTTTTGTTGATTGCAAAGCTAAGTCTGGAACCCGTTACGGAAGTCTGTGCTGTCTGTATAGTCTTGATGGTGAATAAAAGGTGAGCTTTGTATGTCCTAACAACTTGATGTCAAGATTCCACATAGATACTCGCACGTCGATTATTTTCTACCAAGGGCATGTCTATTGGATGTCTGAATGGGACAAGTTGGAAAATTTGTGAATCCAGTCTTCCTTGCTTAGATATGGTGTTCCCGGTCTGAGGAATGGTTGTCTTTTGAATTCAAGGGGCTTGTACTTTGTAAAGTGGCATTTCGGTGGTTCAACCAAGGAAAGCCTTTCCAACAACCATATTTGAAGGATGGATAAATGTGAACCTATGTACAGGTCTTCGGTTTTTGAGTACTTGTCTAAGGAGATGAGTGTTTTGGCTAGGATAAGGGACATGGGGGATGCCCCTCTAGCCATTTTAGGGATAACAGAAGCTAGTCGAAATAGGCAAGTACTGTAAGGTAGACCCATTAGCTGGTGCATAATCATCATACTCACTATGTGTAGCCAACTAGGGTTTGTATACAGGGTGAGGGAACACCATTCTAAGACCTTTGTCAAGTCGAAGCCTGTGGTGGATGATCCTGCATGCATCAGTGAAAGAAAGGTATGAAATTCTTCCTTTGGAAATAAAACAATATTTAGCCACCTGTTCTGGATGCCCATAAATGAACTCAAGTTCAGTGACGGATATCCCTCGGGCGCTGGGTACGCCAATGATGGAACTAAATTCCTCAAACATCGGACACAATTCAGTGTTGTTGAGCCTGAAGTTGTTGTCTATTGGGTCCTACGTTGTGATGCTATCTTTTAACTATTTGGGAAAAAGCCGAAGGTTAAAACATAAGTTAGCATCCCTCAACCCAAAGGTCTTAAGTTGGGTCTAATCTGAATCATGAAGCATGTTAAGGAAGATACGAAGCCTTTGTTTAAAAGTCGCCATGGAACCTAACCTAAAAATGAATACGGTAAGTAAGGTTATTTTAATGGAAACTCACGGTATGACATCATGTATGATATGCTATGACGTGATGATGCACGACCTGGCATAATTTGATGATGTACGATATGACATTGCATTACATAACACAATGTGATGATGTATGGCATGGCATTGCATGATAAGGAATAGTGTAATGATGTGTGACATGGCATTTCATGACATGGCAAAATTTGATGATGTATGACATGGCACTGCATAACATGGCAAAATTTGATTATGTATGACATGGCATTGCATGACAGGACATAAGGTGATGGTGTATGACATGGCATTGCACGACATGGCATAGTGTGATGATATGTGACATGGCATAGTGTGATGATGTGTAACATAGCATTACATGACTAGGCACAATTTGATGATGTATGATAAGGTATTGCCTGTCATAACGTAATTTGATGATGTGTGACATGACATTGCATGACATGGTGTAATGTGATGAGGTGTGACATGGCATAATGTGATGATGTATGATATTTTGTGGTGGTGCGTGATGTCGCCCCACGAGTAATGACATGGTGTCTGTTTATGACATGTTGCATATATAGCGTGGTACGAAGGGTATGATACCCGATTTGGGTAAACCCAACCAAAATGGTGTTATGATGCCGACTGTTCCAACATGGTGCACTCTTGTAAGGGTGTGACAATGATTTATTATGAGACACAGACTAAAAATGCATATGGCTACATACAAATTTGGTTAGCATGGCATACAATATGCATGTGCTAAAATATGAAATGATTGATTGGCATGTATGTAAATGGAACACATAAACACAAACAAGAGAAAATAACATACGAAGCAGAAATTCCCAACCTTATTTCTCCAAGTGGTATACAGTCTCTAACCATTCGTAGATGGGGGTGTCTTTGTCATTAATGGGTAATGACAAAGGTTGCAACTAGATTCATTTCATTTTGCATTTTGGGAAACCTAATGGAAGTTGCTACGGCTACTATATGTCGGAAAGTCAAGTCTAGGTAGCAAAGGAGGGTCACATAGCAATATATACCATCTTTCTCTCCCCAAATAGGTTCGAACAAGAAGATTAAGGTACAAGGCTATCGGTGGTTCCTCAATTGTTGTCCTTGTGAGCAACTAGTGGGCACATAGTGCCACTTTCTTGAGAAACCGGGGTAGGTATGGAGGTCTTAGAGTGGAGGGTGCAATGGTGTATCTACTGAATGCATATACATAAAATAAAGATCCATTGGAATGGATGTGAAAATACTTCGTTTAAAAATATTGTCGATTTTTTTAGAAGTCTTTTGAAAAATTCTTTCAAAAGCTTGTTAAAAATTCTTTTAAAAAATTTCTAAGTTTGAAAAGTTTTGTAAGGAAAAGTTTGAAAAGAAATCCCCAACGGAGTCTCCACTGTTAGCGGATGACAAATTTTTAAAATGTCTTTACTTGATTGAATGATGAAAGAATTTATTTAGAAAGTATGGTTTGAGAAAAACCAAAAGGTTTTTGGAGGAAGAACATCTCAAACGAAATGCACATGTGAATGAGGACTTAGGAGTTTCACTTTGAAAAGCAAAGTTTGAATATGAAAACATTTTAAAAGAAATTCAACTCGAATCTTTAAAAACCGATATTTTGAGTTGCTACCCAGTTCCAAGCTATACTGGGAATTAATTCATGGTATTCCTTAGATCCTAAGCACAAATCCAAAATCGTGATCCAGAGAACGGGTACGGATAAGACATTTACTTATCCTTTTTAAAAAGACATTTAGAAAAAAATCGACAACATTTTATAGTAATGCATTTTCATTTGAAAAGCCTAAATTGATTTTATTGTTTTTGAATTTAGCGTGATCGGCAAACAAAAGAAATAAATAAAGCGGTAAAATATACACATTATTTACAACCTATTCAAGCAAGTTGTACTACGGGATACATTTATCGAATTGGGATTGGGGAGCTTTTATCAAGAACAATTTAAAGCATACGTAAATAAACATTGAATTAAACACATTGCACATAATATCATGCTTGAAATGGACATGCATAGAGAATAGGGAGATATGATAGCTCGGGTCATTTATATAGGGGGATGTTCAATCTAACTCGGTTAGTCGGCTCAAACGGTTTGGGCCGAAAGATGGTCTTGTGACGGCCAAAAAATATTTTTTTGTCATTTCGAATGGGATCACGGTGATTATTATTTCGAAATACCTTTGCCTCGATTTTAGTTATGAACATTCAAGTTGGTGAGTCGGATATCCGAGGATTAATCCTCTTCATTAGATGGTGTTAGCGGCCCTAAACTTGGCTTCCCAGCACAGTTTTTTAGATTCCAACGCGTATAAAACATAATTGAATCTAAGTCTCAAATGCAAATATACATTGCGTTCATTTATCGGCACCTATCGGTCACACATCAAGCAAGTAAATATGTAAATACATTAACAAATAAATGAACTCAAGAAAATGCATGATTTGATGATTTTTGTTCAAAATGTTTCAAAAAATAGGTTATTTATTCGGGTAAAAACGAGAGCGGAATCGCCTTAAAAATAAATTTTAGAAAAGCCATTTCAGGTCAAGAATACATTATGTTATGGAAGAACACAACGAGTTCCAGAATGCATTTTTGGATCAGAGTTCCAATGGCAAAATATGCCAGTGTGTTTAGGGAACATGAGGTGTTTTGGCCTAAAAGGAATACAAAGGTGGAATATTTACATGATAAAATGCAGACATGAAATGGTTTAAGGCTTAAAGTTACCTTCCCATCGTAAATCCACAAGTTTGTGAGTTGAGAGTTCGAGTCTGCTCCGTTTGTCTCCGTCGAACCTGAATATCAGAACCAAGAGTTTCTTTAAGTTGATATGTGTGAGGAAAACCCCAAAGCAAAAAGATTTATTGCTTAAATCTTTTTCTTTGGTGCTTGAAGTTGATGGTTTGTTTTGTGTTTGGTGAGTTTTTTTTTCAATAGATTTTTCACTCTTTTTTGTGTTTTGGTTTTTGTTTTTTTGCAAAGTGAAAGTAGATGATGTGACAAGAGAATCAAGAACCAAAAAGATTCAAAGTGATGATAATGAAAGGGGAAGAAGAGTTCAAGTTTTTAATATGAGTGTTTAAATTTGAAGATGAAGTGGGTGAGTTGAAGATAATGAGTTGAGAGAGATGGAAAGATGCAGAAACTTTTTCCTTCCCCTTGATGCAAAAAAGTGGATCCCCTCTCATCTCTCTCAAATCTGATTTTATGGGCCAAAATCAGATTTATTCCCCTAATGGCATCCTTTTGAACCATCTTTCTCATTTCCTTATACCTTTTTGGTGCAAGATTGGTCAAAGGCTCTCCTTTGCATTAAATTACCATTTTGTTCTACATTCTTTTTCTTTTATTTTCTTTCTTGTGTTCAAAAAATCAGATTTGGGGTTTTTATTTCTATGTCACCAAAAGGGATGCTTATTTGGATGTTTGGGCCATAAAAGTGTGTGTGGGCCTAAGGGATGGTTTGGGCCAAATTGAGACTTAGACCCACACGTCTATGCTTGGACTTGGCTCACCAAAATTGTTCACGAAACACTTGATTTGGGTTTTCATGGTGTGGATGTCAGAATTCTTAGAATTCCCTTTCAATCAACTTGCATAAATACGAAGTGAGGAAAAAGTTTCGGTGAATGCCGATTTCATAATTGCCCTAGAAAAAAATCCCATGCTCACAGTAGCGGCTGAGGCCCTACAAGTGGTATCAGAGCTAAGGTCATAGGTTCGATTCCCAGCAGGGGCATTTGCTGAGAAAGAGATTGTTGGCTTGGTTGTCATCAATTGTCCCATGGCAGAGGTTTTATGGCTGAGTCACAGTCAAATGCTGTGGGCACTTGTGCACGTGAATGCACTATAAGGGAAGGGTATGCGCTTTTCCCATCACCATTTTTTTAGAGTTGGTAGCGCTTGAGGTCCTACCGAAACCATTGAGACTGGTTCCTGATTGATCAAAATATTAAAGGAGAAGAGAAATGTGTGGTCTCCCTAAAATCTCAATTTTTCTCTCCTAAAACTCTCTCTAGATGTTATTGAAATATATCCCTTTTTAGGGTTAGCAAAAAAGACTGTTCATATAGTGGGTTGATCCAATTAATGGGGTCTTTGTTTTCCTTTAAAATTTTAGCACAAAACCATTTTTCCAAGCCCTTCCCAAGAGTTATAATCGTATAGTCATAATTATAGTCGTGAGGCTATAACTACAAGCGTTCAGGAATAACACTCTTCAAGTTGGACCGGATGGCAATTATAGTCGTATGACTAAAGTAAAAAGCCAGACAATTATAATCTATATCTGGGTAGAGATGAAATCTTTAAGCAGACTGGATGGCAATTATAGTCGTACGACTAAATAAATAGTCAGAAGGTTATAATCTCCATCCTGGTGGTTGTGATATTCTTTAAACCAGACTGGATGGCAATTATAGTTGTACGGCTACAGTAAATAGCCAAGTGGTTATAATCTCCATTTGGATGATTGATTTTTTACCATATTGACTTTCATATGTTGACACTTGACCCGAATTTTTAGAGACCTTTGTCTGGATTTACTTTCCCTTTGTTCCCAATGTCATTCAAACTCATAAGATTGCATTTCATCACATAAGCTCTGGCATATGTTGTTTCATCATTGATTCATCATTCCCAATGTGACCTTAACTGGGTGGCGACTCCAAACATAACTAGAGGAACTTGGATCCAGAGGATTTCTTAAGTAATCCTTGTTTGATTTCAGCTAAACACACTTTTCAAAATGACCAAATAAAATTAAATGTGTTTTTTAAAGAAAATCTTTTCCGTCCGCTTTTTAAGCAAAGAGCTTTTTTTTCTTTATCGATCCTGAAAGGCCTCAGCCCCTCCATTTTGGCCTTGCCTGCTCACAAACTTATAAATTTACTATTATAAGAGGGATTAATTTTAATTTTGGGCTAGTAAAATTTATTTCAACTAGTAAAATCAAACTTGTATAAGATTAGAAATTACGAACAATTTCAATTTTGTCATTAAGACTTGTTATAGATTTTGAGAATCTATCTCAATTTGTAATTCAATTTCACCCATTAAATGAGTTATCAGAAAATTAGAATTTTCCAAATAATAGAAATTGTCAACAATTTTAATTTCGTGATTAGTTCATATTAAAGGCCTTTGAGATCCCATCTCAATTTGCAATCCAATTGCACCAATTAAATGAGTTCTCACAAAGTTAAAAAAAATTATTTATTAAGGAATTTGTGCTAGAATTTTCAAAATCAGTGTTCATGAAATGCAAATTAATCATACCTTATTAAATTATTCTAATGCATGATGTCTCATAGAACAAAATCCAAATTAATATAAATTATAGATTTCAAAGCCATAATTTAATACAATTGAAATACATCATATAATGCAAATTAATAATTAATAATAACTGTTTGCTCAATTGGTGTACTGGTCAACAAGTAATAAAGTGTGAGTGAAGAGTATCATGTCCCAATGGATTTACGGAGCAATTCTTAAAAACTTTGGGTTTTATGATTGAAGATCTGAGAAAAATGGTTGTTTATAAATTGAATGGTTTGAACTGAAAAGTAAATGAAAGAATAAAACGCAGTCTCTCTGAGTTGTTATCAGTACAGCCTGAGTGTCACTCTTTAGAAGGTCTGATAACACTACTCAGTAGGGTCTGAGGGTAAAAAGCAGTAAAACAACAAATATTGAGAAATATAGATACTGAAAATAATACTCGTACTGAGACTGAGAGTCAATAGTACTGAGGCTGAGAAAAATAAGATACTGAGATTGAAATGAATATTAGAAATAACAGTTTTAGAAAGCACATAGGACTGGACTCAGTCTCAGCTATGGTTTCTTTATCCTTCTAATATTCCATGAATCACTGAATAGCAGTATGAGAACTTAAAATCCTCAGTATCAATAGCTCCATTCTATACTGAAAATACCTCAGAATGCTTAAACGACTAAAATATGTTTCTCTTAAAATCGCATTCAAACTATTGATAGAGCTTGATCAGGACTCTGATTCATTGAAGCCACACACTGAGATTACCCATATAGATAGACAAAATTTTTATAAAATAGAAGTTAGACCGGAACCCATAGCTATACTGAGTCGTCCCATGTAAAGGGACTACTTATTGAACATGAAGGTTCAGCAGCAATGGAGTTCTTCATTGCCTCTATTTAAAATTAACACAGATAGTAAAGTACTGAAATTAAAAAACAGTAAAGATAAAGTGCAGAAATTGAAATTGCAAGGAAATGAAGAACATAAACATAAACTGCAGAAATTTAAAGAGCAGGAAAGTAAATGCAAGAGGAATTAAAAGTGCAGAAAAGTAAGAATAAATTTGCTGAATATTGAAATGCTTATATTGAAAGGTGAAGAATATATTCCCAATTGTGAATTACAATGGTGTATATCAACTTTATATTATTTCTAACTACTATCCTATTTAGAGTATTCTAAAAATAACAAATCCTAACACATTTTGCCTAGGAGGCATTGGGGATATTCTATCTCCCAATATTGCCCCTCAAAAAGTGATGTACTAACATTTTATTCTATTGCATTTTGGTCTTTTTGCCCAAATGGTATGATCATGCATTTTGGAGTTTGTCCCCTTTATGTCAGCATCCTCTAACATCCTTAAATTCTCCCTTTCATGTCATTTTATGCCCTTTAATGCCACCTTATTCTGCCTTTTTCTCCCTCTATTGATGTATCACCATATTTCCTACATTTAAGACAAAAATAGCACAGAAGGAAACTAAATACAATATATTTTACAATTATACGACCCTTTTAATCTTTATTTTATGTTATATTTTTGCACTTATCAAAATACCTCCAACTCAAGCTTTGCTTGTCCTTAAGCAAAGGACAGATTCAGAACATAGCTAAATAAGAAAAACTCAGTCTCTTCAAGACATACCATTCAGCATG
>CAOJCR012458100.1:0-11551 GCA_948330485.1 Euphorbia neoarborescens | reverse complement strand
TAAAACAAATAACATTGATCTCTATCAATTTATTTGATTATGGCCATGCATTTTTCAGTCCTAATTATCGAGGGGTCCAATGATATCTCTCTTGAAAAAGAGGGACAAATTTCATCTTGATCACTCATATCTCACTACATGATTCCTATCATGTCCAATTACAATCTTTATGATTATCCGGTTAAAGATAATGTTTGATTGTATCAAAACATGACATTCATCATGTTGAGAACCATGGTGATCTCAGGTCAGAGGATTTAAAGACACAAATATTAGATTATGACTTGTATCCATGAAGTAATTTCTAAGCGGGTCTATCCAATATTTGTTCTAAGCAAATACATATGAATTTGATATGTATCTCGTATACATATTCATCCAATGAATATCTATCAAAACTTCATATTAATCTTAATTTCATTGTTATTCTCATGACAATGACTGATTATGGATATTTAGAATAATAAGCGATTATTATTATTCAAGGGTATTACTATATATAATAAGTATGCAAAATTATATAGTAACAAGATCAATTAATACAAAATGTTATGTCCATAGAATATGCCTAGGACACTATTACTAACACTGGCTAACATCAAGATGTTGCTGCCATCGGCAACATGCTGCTGCGAGCAGCAGTTGCGCCACAGATTGACAAAAAATTAAAAAAATACAATTTTGCCATTTTTGTCCTTTTTTATTTTTATGCATTTGTACCGTAGAATTGCATGTACGGTATGGAAAACCGAGTCACGAAGCCGATTAGGACCGTTAAAACCTCCACGACAAAAATGCATATTTTTCCCAAAAATCACATTTTTTCCGAAAATCGACCTACTTATCCATGTAATAAAATAAATTGAGCCAAATATTTTATAAAATTAATTTTTCCAGTCCCATCCTTTATTTTGTAAAAATAAAAATGTTTTTCAGGTCTACCCCTCATTCACACCCGAAGCTATCTAATTCCACTTGTTGCGTTTGATTGAGAATAAAAATGTTTTTTTCAGGTCTACCCCTCATTCACACCCGAAGCTATCTAATTTCACTTGTTGCGTCTGATTGAGTCCTTTGTGTACATATATATTTTCCTGTACTAATTTTGTTTTGTAGGATAGCTAATTCCACTTGTTGCGACTGATTGAGTCCTTTGTGTACATATATATTTTCCTGTACTAATTTTGTTTTGTAGGATAGATGCATGTCGAGGATAGATGTATCCTAGCTTTATATTTTTAGATAACCGTGTATATGAGACGATTGTATCTCTGATTCCATTTTTATAAATGTATCCCATATGATAAATTATTCTATTGGATTGTATAATTTTATATTTCTGAATTTATTTATCGTTTTCTTTATTGCATTTTATGTGAGTATTGGAGTCTAACTAAAAAAAAACTTAGAATAATTTGGCATTGTTTTGTAAATGTTTTGAGCGAGAAGAAATAGGCAAATTTTCAAACCTGAATCTCTGATTTAAGGTGCAGTGATTCGTCATTCGTTTCAGTTGTGATTTACAATTTTCAATAGAGCTAAACCAGATGGCGACTCTTGTAAACTTAAGTGAGGGCATTCGACTCCATTCGTTGTTCTCACATTATTTTCAAAAACTCCAGAAAAAAGCCATTTGATTTCAAATCAAAAACACTTAAATTTAAATTTCATTTTCTCTTCGGAAAAAAATGGTCCGCTCAGAGCTGTGATTTTAACTCATCACTTTTTTACTTCATTTTATATTATTTTCTAGTCGTCTTCTATTTTCACATTTTATAGATAATTTTTCTTTTAAAAGTTGGAGATCATCACAATTGTATGGATGCTAATGACAATGAAATGAGTTGAGCCTCAGCCAATTAGTAATAAATTTGGATTTCCTAGATTTAAAAACATAATTGTCAAATATAACTTCATTAATTATTCTTGATTAATCTTTAATCTTTTTTATTGTATTAATGACATTCAAATTGATGTATTAAAATATTTTAGTCACAATACAACTTAAAATTAATGTTTTTATAATTTCTGTATATTGTAAATTTTGTATATCTTTATTAAACGGAAAAAGTAATTATTAAACGAGGGGTTCATCAAACGACCCAAATACTAATAATCAATTTTAGGTGAAGTTGTTAAACACTCCCTCACCAATTCTATTTATTGGTACCCTTCAACCCATTAGCCTCTATATAATTAATTTAGGGGCTGACAAAATTTTAAAATTCGAATTTCCAATTTATTATTTAATTCCAATCATAATTTTATCCAAACAATGAAAAGCAACCAGAAGGAAGTCAAAGATTCCCAGTTCAAATTTAATAGTAGTCAATACAGGTCAACTATACAAGTATGAGAAATTATTCTCTGATAACCTATACATGAATACAATGGAATTAAAAAACACGCAAAGAAGTACAACATTGTGAAACGTCGAGGCATTGAGGGACTAAATTGAAAATTTTATCGAGGAATTGAGGAGGAGGAAGTGCTCTTTCTACCTATATAAACAAAAAGAAGAAATCTAAAATAGCACATACTTTATTTATGTAACAAATTGGGGATGTGGAAGACCTTTCAAAATTGACAGACAGGGAAATCAAGAAATGAGGCTTATTGATGCAAAAATTGGTAACAGGAGAAAGATCAAGTTACACTTAAACGCATGATCTGGACAGGTACAAACAAAGCATAGAGATCTGACAGTAATATCAAATTATTGTAAATTTAGTCACAAAGGTCTGATTGGGACCTGTTGGGGACAATTGTAGGGGGAGACCACTGATCCGGCACCATAATAAAATATGCAGTCATGGCTTTTCTGAAACGTTTCTTGTACTGCTGGGGTGATATTACGGTAGGAGTTGTGTTCTTTGATCCTCCGAGGATGCCCGACGCCTTCACCCATGTCTCAAGGTGTTTGTCCCATGTATACTGCCTCATGAAATCTATTATGCCAACTACAAGTTCCTGCTTTTTCTCATCTATGCCCACCAATAATGAATAATCCATCACATCAATAGACTGCATTAACATTACAACAGTCGTTATATCAGAGATCATAACAACTATTCTGCCTTAAGCTTTTGGGTTAACTGTTCATTTCACCCTGTATGGAATCTTCTTAGACTGAGGCCTAGTTTGGAGCTGCTTTGTGCAGTCCTATAAACTACTTTTGGGAAAAGATAGTGTGTGTATATATATATATATACACATGCTTTTTCAAAAAAAATGTGGTTTTTAGACTGTGGAAAGCAGTCACATAAAAGTTTTAATTGGGTTAGTTTGAGATTGATATCACACTGTTTGAACCTATTTTTTCAATGATACTTTTTAAAAAAGAAGACCGAAAGCAGTACGACAGCAATCCCAAACTGGAAATCCTATATTAATCAAATATCAGCACAATGCAGGGCATTTACAGTATTGACACTGTAAGTATAATGTGAACATATGCCTGAAAGTATCACGATTCACTTACAGCAAGAAATGAAGTGTCGTTCCAGACAGCCCTCTCTAGCAACCTCTTCGCCTTGTTTCCTACAAAAATTGGAGAAGTTGGCATTGCTTCAATCAGATTCTGGTCTAGTAGAACCTTATTGCCTCCACTCGTATCTGGATTATATCGTGAACGAGAAGATCCTTTAAGGTCATAAACCCTTGCGACATTTCTTCTAAACAAAAGATTCTCCATTACCAAAACATCCATTTTGGTTTCTTTCCCGCCTTTAAGGTGCTTTGATGAAACCTACAAGACGATGCAACATAAGGAAGGCCAAAATGTACTCTATAAAATTAAGACAATTGGACTATTATCAAATCATGCTTCGAATCAAATCAATAAGAAGAAATATACAAGAATACTTCACATGCAATAATGATTTCCTTTTTCAGATTTGACAAAAATCAATATGGAAAAAAATTGCAAAGACTACTTCAAATGGCATACATAACAATTCCTCCCTTTAAAACATAAGAAAGATGAGGCTCTGGATGGTTTTACAACAGTACTGAGACTGAAAAGTATGCAGATTTTATTGAATTTAGGATGCTATGTATGGCAATCTGATCCTTGGATTTGTTTTGCTGTTTGGGTCCTTGAAATAAATCAGAGAAAGAATACCTGATATATCCCAAGTATCTTTGCTAGGCATGTTGGGCTGCCCGTACTGATAGATTCAGATACGTACTTAAAATATGCAGGTCCAAATTTGATAAACGACTCCAGCTCTGTTTTCGTAACTTGTTTGATAATAAATCGATCATCCAAGGTCTTAGCAAAGAACACATTACTTTTGCCCCCCTGTGCCCCCCATTTCTTACAGCGGCTAAGTGATCGTACAAAATCCAATTCAGAAGGGCAGCAAATCCTCCTTAAGGCCTCAAACCGCTTTGCATAATAACAGGTCACCATATACTTCACTTTTCCTTGGAAACTATCATCCGTGAAGGAAACTCTGGCATGAAAATCCTTGGTATAAGAGAGAGGATCCGAAACCTGAGAGCCCAGAGATCCTCGGGGTACTGATAAGATGCTTTCTTCAATAGAACCAAGGCTTCGGTAAATATCAGAAGCTGATTCATCAAATGAGTTAAGTGATAGTAGATTCACTGAATCAAAAAGTGGCAATGAAATTGCTGTGTCAACAGCATTTTTTCGTTTTTCAAGCTCAGACATCTGGGCATGATAATCTGATGACACGAGTGCATATGCTATAATGCTAGTGGGTTCATCATCATATACCGGAACAACCGTGTCATTGACACCCACGGGCAGAAACAATTTAGCACCAGTTTGCTTTTCCAACTCCTGAAAAAGTGAGATGTACACAGGTTTATACTCACTAATACCAAGCTTTTGAGCATTAAACGAAGAACACTGATGGAATGGATTGTAGAGATTAGGAAATGGCATGGCCACCATATTTGAGTTTTCCATAATTTGAGGTTTTTTTGCAGAATCAGTAGAAAGAGATACTCCAATCCCACCTTTGTCAACAGTATACTTTTCTGACTGTCCAGTCATGGCAGATTTATCAACTGCAATTGAATTTGGAAGCAAGATGGCGTTTTCTTTAAGCGTCGTGCTTGACAGCTGATTTTTTCCTGTCCATGCAGCTTCGAGATTATCAGACAAATCACCTTTAATAGGAAACTCTCCCACTGAATGGATTCTTCGCACTTTTTTTCCAGATCCAGCCATGTCAGTTTTCTCTGCACTAGAATCAAGACAATGCTCAGCCTCACCACTTGAACTCAAATCCAGATTTATGTTCCCTCTGCTGCGTAGATGATTATGATTCCCTTTTTGGTTAAGACCTAAATCTGTCTGTGATGCCATACAAACTGAATCAAAAGCATTCAAACCTTTCATAGGTTTAGAAGAAACATCCTTCTCAATCTCGACAAGGTTGTCAACAGAATTGACTTTTTTCTCCTTGAGTTTTGGGATCTGACTATCCAGGAGACTGGAGTTGCTTAAGCTTCTGGCATAGATAAGGCGTTGATCCCATACATAAGAATGAAAGAGCATCTGCCTGCATAATTTATTGATCTCAAGAATATCAATTGCTGGTTGGCCAATTTTGACCTCGTTAGACAGGGTATTACGCAAAGATTCCTGCAAGTGCCAAAAAAAAAAAAAAAAATCAATCAGTGACCAGACAATTTATAAATCACATGCAAGGTATAATATGTTCAACATGAGAAAACAACCACTGCCGCGAGGCCAAAATATGCAATTGAATTATTCTTGGATATAGAAAACCAAAGACAAAGTAAGTTTAATAAGTATGCCTTATGTATAAACATAAAGCATGATATATTATATATCCAAAACCATAATAATAATAATGTGTCTATTCTTAGCAATATCTAAAGATTCTTGAACACAATCATCCCTGCATCGCTCTCTTTAATTTAAGGAATAGCTTGCAAATGTGGTCACTAAGAGAATGACCAGGCTTGTGATTGAGACATACTAGGTACCGTGATATAAGCAGAAAATCAACTTCTCTTCTCATTTCCCAGTTCGGTATGGGGACAAGAAGAGGTGGAAAATGAATACAAAGGAGCTACCTCAAATTCTTCTTTCTCCTTCTGAAGTATCCCCTCAAGTTCCTTGACCTGAAATCTTGTCAATTCAGACCCTTTTGCATACTCTCTAGGAGTGCCTGCGCCAAAATTTTTCTCCACAATCTGACGAAGGGCATTTTGCACTTCGGTAAATAGAAGTTCTGCTCTAAGTTGTAACTGTTACAAAAGACAATTCTAATAAGTGCTACTAAAGATGACACTTTTCATTATACTAGAGGAATAAAAGCTTAGTGATTTGTGCACCTGGTTGGCTTCGTTTTGAATCCACTCTTGATTATCATAATTGAACTCAATCTTTGATGGTGGAAGGAAAACTGAATGAATATCAATTGAAGCATAGCGGAAGCAAGCAACCATTCTCCCAAATCTGTTCATATTTATTTTATCAGTTAGATGTAGCAGTGAAGACTAAGCTGCATCTAAAGAAAATAAAGATATGGAGTTCCAATATGCACCTAGAGATAGATAGAGATAGAGATAGAGATAGAGATAGAGATAGAGATAGAGATAGATAGATAGATAGAGAGAGAGAGAGCATACCCATAAAACCTAAGACAGTCTTTTTGAAGGGAGTGGCCACAGCTTGCCACCCTGCTAGCAGCAGCATGGTTTGAAAAGCTAAGCTCCAAAAATTTCCCAAAAGACAAACCCCAAGCAGCATCAGACATCACTACCCTCCGAGTTGCTGGAGGAAATCCATTTGTCCGTGGACATCTAAGGCACCTGTGCCACATCCAAATTTTGCCATCATGTTCCCCTGGTAAAAGAAACTCCGGGAGTTTCTTTACTGATATTGTAAGGCTGCCTCGCTGATGAGTATAACAATAAACATGTGCTTCTGATGGCATCTCACAAGAAAAGCAGCGGTAGTTCTAACAAGGAGAGTACATTTTACATCAACTTTATTGTAGGATGGAAGTATAATGGGAGGTTAATAATAAAAGAGCGGAAGTATTAAGAACCTGATCAAAAAGATGATCTCGTAAAAATCTTCCCAAAGGCTTATCAAAGCTCCCGTAGTATTTGATTCGAAAAAGATGAGCCCGTTCACACACGGTTCCCTTCCACACACATCGTGTTGACAAAGATACCAAAATGCTTTGATGATCTGAAGGTGACGGAGGAAACTCCTCCTTTGAGGATCCAACCTCCTCAAGATTGTTACAATCCCTCTTCAAGATCAAGACATTTCTGTTAGTGTGGCAACTAGCAACATCTCGCTCCAATGCCCCCGAGGGACCACAAGAGGCACAAAATAAACTATCATCAAGACTAGCTTTCTCTGCACCTGTTTGTTTTCCTTGAAACGATTCTGTTGCTTCAGCTTTAGCATCCTTCTCACAATCAAATGAAAGTTTGTGATGAATAAGGTCTGAGACGATCTGTTCTAATGGAGAAGACGAAATCAAGGAATTGGTATGTTCAGTTGAACTTAAACTCGGTTTCCTATAAGTGCGTGAAGATGGACTTGTGGACAGGTAAGTAGAATCATATGCACCTCTTGACAAACTACCTGGCTCAACATTAGTGGGTAAACTCGTACTTGATACAACACCTTCACTTGATCTCCGTACTTCCATATTAGGTTGGGAATCTGAAGGCTTTTCAGCTCCAGGGATAGTAAAACCAGGTATTGTGGAAATTGACCTGTCAATGCCTGACGCCTTATCTGGTAAAGCAACTGCTATTGGAGACTTCAAAGGGAGCTCTGGAAGTGAAGCACCCTCATCAGCCAGAAAAGATGTCTCAAGTGCCAAGTGATAAGCTGCAAAAACTCCTAACTGGACTACTTGTTTCACCTTCTTCAACTCTTCTACAGGGGCACCTTTGAGTAAAATCTGGTCATAGAAAAGTTAGCTAAATCAAAACAGCATCCATGGTTATCTATTTTCGAATTGTCCTGCAAATGAGCAACATATAAAAAACGTGCACTTTAAACAAAAGTCCCAATGTTAACAAACCAGCAAAATAGAAAAGAAGAAAACAGAAATAATGGAAGAGCATTGTTTATGTTAATAGAAAAAGAAAGAATTAAGGAAGCAAGAAATCAGTGGCATACTGGAGAACAATTCTCTCTCTCTCTCTCAACTGCAAAGAGAGCCATACTGAAAATATTTATGTCTGCTAAACACCAAAAATACTGCATTTGAACAAATTTACTCATCACAAATTACAATGAGTAATAAATTCCAGCTTACAGCTCAGCCACCTCATCGCTTTTTATTCCTAGGGTAGACATTCCAAACGCTGGACCATGTGGTACTTCGACAAACACAGGTCTATTGCCCTGTCTGGAATTGAATTTCACGACAGCACTAACATATAAAGAGCTTTAACTTACAGTATAACCCAAAGGCTGTGGGCAACCTTCAAAGAACATCAAAGTCTTGGTTAGCTTCTTACCACCTTTCCCAGCACTGCCATACTCCTCAAGAAATTTCTCTACATGGAATAAGTCACAGCTCCCCAGCTTCTGTGAAGAAAGAAGATCAACTGAAGGGACAATTTGTGCACCAGTGCAGCGGGCTATACGCTCTAAAAGTGGCCTCTTGATATTTAGAACAAGTGAAATTCCTTTTGCAAGAAGGTATTCCTGAGCAAATCTTGAAACTGACTTCTCTACCAAAAGAACATTAGGGTGATGCGAATCAATCTTTGCAACTGCCATCTTCAAATGGTCCATTTCCTGAAAATTTTCATAAAGACAAAAAACATGTAGTAAGAATAATTAATTAATGGACACAGCCTTAAAAAATTAATGTGCCAAAGGTATTGTTCACTTGATAAAAATTATAAAAACTTGATACTAAAGGTATAACCCAAATATAAATGAGAAGTTAAATAATTGGAACCTGCTGCAGCAAAGTATCAACACTTGACAAATGGTTAGAGACACGCTGATACTCTAAAGCCCCTTCAAGGACAAGGAGACGTGGTTTCTCAACTTTTGACATCATTCGCCGATGAGCAACGTTTTTCTTACAAACAACTCCTCTAACCACCATACTAAAGCAGAAGAAAAGCAACCATTAATTCCATCAGCATTCAAGAAATGTAAACCAAAGGAAGAGAGCAACAAGATTTTTTTATATTTTTACAAGCAAGACGACAGGTTCTACTATTTATAGAACTGTGTAAAAGAGATTTAACAACTTCCTGTCAGTACCATATTCCATGAAGATAATCAAATTATGAATATTCTCTGTGCCAATCATCACTCTTTAACCACATAAAAGCATAAATAGAAAGCCTAGTGCCGCGAAGCATTTAGAACATATTTCCAACAGATTCAGTTTGACGTAGAATAGAATAGCATCAATTTATCTTGATTTAACTATATGTGCAGAATCCATAGTGCAACAGTAATGTTTCAGAATTTCCATTGTCCAATTCCAATATTACCTCTCACTACGATGCCCACAAGCTATACATTTAACTTTCACGTATCCACCAGGATCCATTCCTCCACCTTGGCTTGTATCTGGCTTGAGAAGGGTAGCAGCTTCCCAGGACAAAGATGTAATTATTCCTAGCCAGTTCTCTTTGTCATCTTCATCCCTAAGAGGCACGTTTTCAACTCGCAGAAACTGTGCAATCAAAGCTCTAAGATGCCCTTCCACCATATTTTTCATTTCCTTTCTACGGCCATCATTTGATTTATCCTTAAACCGATACTCCCCACTGCCAAAGCTGCTTGCAGGGCGCAGGTAACCCCATTCTCCAGTTACATCTTCTTCATCGCTGTCATCATCAAATAAAGCAGCTTCTCGCTCATCCTCCATGTCTTCTGGTTCTGGAGGGAGCCAGAGCAATCCATTGTTCTCAAAATCAACAGGTTCAGTATCAACAACATCCGCAGCATATGAAGGAGCTACACACTCATCAGCTTCATGTTCATAAGCTTCGTCCCCATCATTCTTAATTTTCTCATCACCCTGGGAACTCAGATTCTCTAGAGACTGTGAGTAGCATATGCCAGTTGAGTCAATCTGATCTCCTCCATGAACCATTTCATGTGGTCCATACAAGTGGTCGATATCATCAAAGGTGTCTGGCCCATAATAGTCATCAGTATGAGACAAATGCCTCCTTCCTGGAACTGAATGATAACCACTAAATTCATATTCATCGTCACTCCTGGCACAAGAAATACAGACAACATAACCCCATTGATTAATATAACTAAAAAGCACTAGAAATTGTAAAATAAGTGCTTAAATTATCGTGAATAAAAATGCAATCAACACAAACCTTCTGACATTGGAATAACTATTAAGTAAAGAAGCCAAGTAATATCTTAAACAGAAGATATCAGCTGCTGGAAAAAATCCACCTTCCCAATCTTTTAACCTCCTTCTAAATCATACTTCCTCTAAGTAAAGCATTCAAGTAGGGACACATTTCACTAACATGTGCTGTATAGAAAGAAAATAAATATAACACACTAATGGAAGAGCTAATTACCTGTTCAAGCAATACCCGAAATGATTTCCAGATGAATATAATGCCGCTGCAGAGTCATCTGTTGTCCTTTCACATGGTCCATTGCCTTGTTCAACCATATATGAATTCATTTCAGCAGAATTTTCAGGAGTAAGATCAGAGTTATATGGAACCCTCTGGTAAGGTCCAGTTGAGTATGGAGTTGAACCAACAGTGCTGCTGCCACTGTTACAGGTGCAGCTGGAATTGGTGCTAACCAAGCTTGTTGTTGATGGTGATGGACTGAGCCTGGGACTACCAGCATTAGTCTCATTATCAACAGCTGCTTTCCCTTGTTGCCATTGCTGAAAGCAATAATTGCAGACTCTGATCCTTTCCCAGTCTGCACCATCAATCCTAGGGTTGTCAGATGGAGCAGGAATTGAGCTGGCAGTGCACTTGGCACAAAATACTCGGCCACAAAGTCTACAGTGATGTCTTCGGTTAAATACAGTGAATTGGGAGTCACACTCGTAGCATACCCTACAGCTCTGATCAGGCATCCAAAAGTCCCTTGACACATTAGTTGGTTCACTTCTCCTAGGGATCCATGACTTCATTATGTCAACGAAATCAGGTATTTTAGTTTCGGGGTTGCCCATTGATAGCAAACCCAGCCAACCCCCTGCCTCATTATGACACGCTCATCGGCCACGGCCTCAAAAACCAAAGTTGTTCTCTAGAATGTCCTGGAGAGACTCAAACACCAGTAGTAATCAAGGGAATGCAACCACAAAATAAATTTAACATTTGCAGAAGTAATTATCACAAAATCCTTTTATCCTGTACCAATAGTACTCATTTTAAGATCTGAATTTTCATTTAAAGTTAAGATTATCACTTCTATTCTCGAGTTGGAAACAGAACTAAAACTCAAAATTCGCGATTCATCTAATGCCAAAAGATTCAATAGCTAAATTAAACATTAAATATATATATATATATATATATATATATATATATATATATATAT
>CAOJCR012455145.1:0-13073 GCA_948330485.1 Euphorbia neoarborescens | reverse complement strand
CTTTTGTGTGACCCTTTTGGGCCTTTATATAGGCTGACGCTAATAACGGATTTCTGTTTTGGGAATGATTGTTTGTCTCCTTTGGGGAGACAAACTTTCCAGCGTGGCATGACTAGGTGCCACGTCAACTCTTCATTATGGTTTTTACCCTGCATAACCAAGCCGGATTCGGCTGTTTGGCATGTATTGATCGAATCTCATACGGATACGGTTTGATATTTAACCGAGCCACAAATGGGTATCTGGATGTGATCTGCTGATGTCCTCAATATGGACCGAATAGCCCTGTGATTCGGTATCTTTGTATAATAAGTTACTGATAGTCATCAACAGTTTTGTTGAGTTTGATTTGGACGTATAATGAGATTTTATGTGGTAAAGAAGAAGATAGTTTTTTTATAGGTGTTGAAGAGAAATTACATGAGAAAATATAAAGGTAGTGAAATTTAGATATGAATTTATTTCATGTAATTAATAATTAATATTAATTAAAAATAAAAAAAATTACACTATGTTGGAGAGAAGTTACCGAAAAAACATAAAGATAGTGGGACTTAGATATGAATTTTTTTTCATATAATTAATAATTAAAATTAATTAAAAATTAAAAAAATACTAAAGTTGTTATTAAAAGTACAAATAATTTTATTTTGAAAATTCAAAAGTTCAATATAATTTCACATCAACTTTTCTCATTTCTCTTTTATATATATAGATTGATTATTTTTCATAATTAATATTTATTTAATTAATATTTTCATACACATATTAATAAGACATTAATCATCTCGAAAAGAAATAGTTTTAGTTTTTTTATCAATAATTTTAAATTTTTTATTTCATATTTATTATCTACTATATTTATGAATGAACGTAATTTAGGAATATTTTTTTGATATTTTATTTTTAAAATAAACAAAATATTGAACAAATTTTTAATTATATAAATAATATTTATACGCGTACAATCTAATTATTTGTTATTATAATTCACAGGCTTTGAGGTTAAAATATTATACATATAGAGTGATAAGGTCGGTTTCGACCTTATATTCTAGTCGTTATGGAACCTCATTGATGGATAATTTAACTGATATTTAGCATTTTGATATTCATTTCATGCCTTCTTACAGTTTTCCTTACATTTACGTCTTTTGTGTATAATTTGATTATTTATCATTTATTTTTTGTTATTTTGATTTTTCTTTGGTCCGAGTTCGTTTAGACTAAAGACATATATAGCTTGACTTGTTTTATGAGCTAGAATGTGCAGAGTTTGAGACCAGAGTAGATACGAGCCAAGGTATGTGATTTAAGTTCGAGGAGTGCTTGAAGGTTTTTATCAATATTCTTTGGAGACAAATTCAATATAGTTAGAGACCGATTCAAAAGTTCCACATAAAAGCAAAGTCGAAGATCTTTTTGTGAGCTTTCCAACAAGCATTGGATCAATGGAAGTGGACTTGGGGATGAAAACGTTATGAACGAAACAAGATGAAGTGTGCAACAGGTGAAAAGTCCAAATCCAATTGATGCTTGCATATTCATCAACTGTCGAGCAAATTTTGAGGTATCTACGAGCCGACTTTGGAGATGTACATTAAGACAAAGTTTAAGATAATTTTGTTATCTTTCCAATGGATCTTGAATCACTTAAATTGGATATCAGACGAAGAAGTTATGGATGCTACAAGAGAGAGTGTGCGGTCTGTCAAAATAGAAGGTGCTGTTGGAAAAATGGCTTGGGCTCGAGTTAGCCACATTGGGCTCGACTCGAGCCCACAACTCGTGCATAAACATTCCCTAAACAGAAGCACAGGCTCGATTTGGGAATTTATGGGCTCGCCGAGCCCACAACTCGAGCCTGACACCAACTGAGTCTTATTTTACCCTGATTTTTGTCTTTTCTTGACCGATTTCAGCCCTAATTGTTTTGGGTATTTGAGAGAGCATTAGGAAACATATAAATACTTTGTTAAGGACAATTTTAGGTTTTATCTTTTCTTCAATTCTGAACTCTCGAAGAGCCATACAACTCCCCGATTTGTATAACTCCCCGTGAGGTTTTGTAAGTTGATTTATTACTGATTTATGGATTTGTTTATGTTTGATTCTCCCGTTTGCTATTATTCTTTCTTCGATTGAATTCTCTATAACGTTCCCTTTTATTACGAGGTTAATTTTGAGAACGGTTTACGTTCGATTGGAATTAGGGTTTCTCTATTTCAATTGCATGCGAGATTAGGATCTCGTCACCACCCTCGGATAATCGTAAGTCATTAACTCTTTCTCATCGCTTCGTGAAAGATTATAATTGATTGTTTAGGGTTGCTTTTCTATGCAAGTTTGATTTTGTGCTTGCGATTGTAAGTGTAGTTTTGTGAGACCCGAATCCATTAGTTAGATTCATATATTTTGCCCTACCTTGACTAAACCCTTGGAAATCTCGGAATTGACAACTCCGAGAAACTTACGGGCCATTAGTTCCTGAGTCTCTAGAACTAGTTCACCTCCGAAAAAGGCTTTAACGAACTAGAGTCGAACCGCGGTCTGTGGATACGCTATATTTGTATTCGCTGCATGATTTTGAATTGATAGTGGAGTCCTATTTGATTGTTTATATTTCCTTGCAAAGTGCCATACCTGCTTAATATTAAGAAATCGCATCGACTACCATATTCCAATAATTAAAGTCTTTATGAATCAGGATAGGAGAAAGATCACTGTACACTTAGATTAGGTTTTATTTTTAAGTAATTTAATTTACAGCTTTACACACTTTTTGGATTCGCTCAAACACGTTAGGAAATCTATTAGTTTGGTGATTGTAGTTTACTTTCTCTGAGGGATCGATACCTGGTTCTACCAGAATTTTATTACTTGACAGCGATAGGGTACACTGCCCTTTAGTGAGCTCCTTTGGTGTTAGTTTTCTAACCACCGCCAGAGGCGTGTCATAGAGCTGTAAAAAATAGTGACTTTTTTTACAAAACTAGATCATTTTTAAGTCCCATTTATCTATCTGATCCCTTCCATATTTTCTTACCAATCTAGACACTTTCACTTACTATTTCCAAATATATCCCTCAATTTGAAACGTTTATAATTCCCCCTTTATTGCCTTACCCATTTACCTGCCTTACCCATTTACCTATCTACTTTCAATCGTTCTTTCACTTCCACTTTCGTTCCAATCCATTTTCGATCATCACTTTCGATTTTCAACGGCAAACTCAATGAAAACAAAGAAAGAAGGAAGGAGGAAGAAGAAGGTATGTTTTACCCATCTGCTACTTTTCGTTTTTCGCTGGTAAATGCGACATTATTAAAACCAATAACAAATGGTCGTACTGTTGAAAACTTGTCGCATTTTACATTACAGCGACAACTGCAACACTATTAAACCACTATCCTTTGTTCAAAAATGGTTCAGGGTTTACAATATGTAAACCTTTCTCTTTCGTGGTAATTGCAACGTTTACAAAACTATAAAAACTTGTTCCAACTTTTGAAAGAATTTTTGCATTTTACTTAAAAGAGACAAATGCAACAGGATTGAACCCTATATATATTGTCGCACTTTTTTCGTGTATGCGATGAAGGTTCAGGGTTTAGGTTTGTGAACATATCACATTTGTCGTATTTGAGACAATTACAACAGTTTAGTTGTAGCAAGATGCAACAAATGCTCGCTAATTGCTATGTGAAGGCAGATGTCCCCTGTCTTAAATCATGGAAAGCCAGGTTAGATGCATCCTCCTTGAGTGAGGTTGAGCCTAATGCCTAAATCAATGTGATGAATGTAAAATGTAAGACGAGTGGTATATACACAAAACTGATAGGGTATACGTGGACATGGATGTACTATGATGGTGATGGTGACTGAGAAGTGATTGGTCTTCATAGTCCTAAGCGTGAGATGGAACGATTTCTTAAAATTCATCCATAAGACAAAATGATGTATATCCATAAAATGGAAGAATGTCTATTTACATGACGGAATGATTTCTATCCGTTGTGATGGAATGATGTCTATCCGTTTTCATGGAATGATGTCTATCCTTAAGACGGAATGATGTCTATCCTTAAGACGGAATGATGTCTATCCATTGTAATGGAATGATGTCTATCCAAGGAGTTTTGTGGTTTGGGATCCCATGTTAACCCTTACCTTACATGGAATTATGTCTATCCATGATTTTGGGAATGATGTCTATACCTGATTTTTGGAATTCAAGATCTCGTGTAGATCCCTTACCTAATATGGAATGATGTCTATCCATGATTTAGGTAACGATGTCTATCCCTGATTTGGAATGATGTCTATCCATGACCTGGAATGATGTCTATCCAAGGAGTTTTGTGGTTCAGGATCCCATGTGGAACCCTTACCTAATATGGAATGATGTCTATCCATGATTTATGGAATGATGTCTATCCCTTATTTGGAATAATGTCTATCTAAGACTTGGAATGATGTCTATCTAAGGTTTCGGGAATGATGTCTATCCCTACCTTAAAGAAGGTGTTCGGGAATGAGGTAATATGAACAAATGTAGTAGGACTTGGCCCAAAATGATAAAGACATTTGGGATTATTGGCATAACCCTTGCCTAAACATGAAATAGAATTGATGTTGTGATATGTGATCATGCAAAAATGATGTATGGCTGCAATACAAGGGTTAGTGAGATAGAAAATGGATGATGCATAATGTAGCACACCCTAAATATGAATGGTCGTATTACAAGTGTTAATGTAATACCCATATATGAATGAATGATGAGACTCGTCGGATGACAGCTTTTTAGATGTATGAAAATGCATTGACCTCTTACAAGATATAAAATGATTGCATGAGGTGTTGGATTGTCACAGAGCGTGAAATGCGATAATTAATCCTATGCATGACTAGGATGTTGAGTTGAGGTACAAACAAGACATGAGATGTCTACCAAGGGACAAGGGGGGCCATATTTGGAAACATATACATACGGTCGCAAGTAAATGTTGACAAGTAGTCATGTGGTATGTTTATTAGGAAATGTACTTACTTGGGTAACATCGAAGGACGTATACCTAAGGCGGTAAAAAATGCATATGATGCATGCAAGGGTTAGTTTGCGTTAGTTGTTAAAAGTTAGTATGTGAGAGCCTGTGACTATAGGTGTCCTAAGGATTTGTCCCACCGTAGGAGAAATCCGACGAAGGTTGCAATCTAACTGTGTAGACCTGTAAATACATAATATGACCCCAACATGCGGGTAGACACCAATTCCATAGAATTTGGATAAACCAACGAGGAAGTGAGACTAAGAATATATGACAAGTATACTGATAGGCTCTGATACGCTAGGTGCCCCTAGACATATAAGAGTTTGAGGGAAGGCATGACGTACCTAGTCATGAGGTGATCAGGCCAAGGAACGATATAGTGCAACTCCTAGGTGGTGCCTAGTGTTGAACATGTAATGGGGAAGGACCTAATGCATGCCATGAAGAAGGATGTAGTAATGTATGACATAGTATGGTGCAGAACACGACATTACAATGTGATGTGTGACATGACATTTATGCACGACATAACCAAATGCATGGCATAGCATTATGTATGATATGACATTATATGATGAATGAAATGGCATCATGTGGTGATGCATGACCTGGCATTATGGCATTTGTGTGTGACATGGCTTCAGATATGACATGGCATTAGTCTGACGAATGGCATGGCATTGTGTGGTGACGCATGATAGGGCATCGTGACATTTTGTGTATACGTGTCATTACCTAGAACATGGCATTATTACATTATATGATAAATGACATGACATCATGTGGTGGTGCATGACAAGGCCTCATGTATAACGTATGACATAGTATTTGTGCATGATATGACCTAAAACGTATTGATGATGCATGGCATGGCATTGTGCATATCATGGCACTGTACGGTGATACATGATATGACATCATGTATAATGGATAACATGGCATTCATGCATGATATAGCATAAAATGTATCGATGATGAGTGGCATGGCATTGTGCATGTCATGGTATCGTGTGGTGATGCATGATATGTTATCATGGCATTTGTGTATGTCATGGTATAAAATGTATTGATGATGTATGGCATGGCATTGTGCATGACATGGCACTGTGTGATGATGCATGATATGGCATCATGTATAATGGATGGCGTAGCATCGTGTATAGTGCATGATATGGTATTATGTGGTGATGAATGACATGACATCCATGGTATAAATGACATGACATTTTACATCGATGATGGCTAACATAGCCTCATGTATGATGTATGACATGGTATCATGTGACATTGATAACATGGCAGTACGTATTGATGGGGTATGGCATGGCATCATATATAACATGGCATATGAATGACATGGCATTACATGTAATAAACGATATGACATTGCATGTCAATGGGGTACTATATGATATTGTGCATGTCATGGCATCGTGTGGTGACGCATAATACGACATCATATATAATGGATGACATGGAACTTATGCAGCATAAAATATATTGATGATGCATGGCATGGCATCATGCATGACGTGGCATCATTTGGTGATGTATGATATGGCATCATGAAGAATGCATGGCATGGCATAATGGCATTTTTTTATGATACGAATGACATGGCATCGTATGGTGTATGACATAGCATCATAGGATATGGATGACATGACATTATGTGTGACGTGATATTGTGTGTTGATGCGTGACATGACATCATGAATGATGTATGACATGACATGACATCATGAATGATGTATGACATGACATGACATATAATGCATGGTATGGAATTATGCATGATATGAGATCATGTGGTGACGTATGATAGACAGACCGTGATGTGCAGATAGACTCTATAATGTAACACAGGCTCTCAGTTAGACTAGTGATGCGGGTTAGACATGTAACATGTACTAAAGAAAAACCCTATATGCATAGTTAAGATGAAATGATCAAGTGATGTTGATCGAATGGAAATGAGACCTAAGTTTAAGCATGCATACAATATTATATTTAGAAATATGAACACACACAAACAAGAACAAGTAGCATGCGAGAATGGACCTATGTTTCAACACAGGTCTGTGAGCCTCTACCATTCCTAGGAGGGTCTCTTTACCATCGATGTGGACATGGCAAAGGAGGAGCTAACATACTAATTTTTATGTTTTGGAAACCTAATGGAAGTTGCTACGGTTTCCATATGCAGGGAAGTCAAGTCCAGCTAGCAAAGAAGGGTCCCATAGCAAAATATACTATCTTTCTCTCCTCTAAATAGGTATGAACGAGAAGATTAAGTACAAGGCTATCGATGGCTTCCCAATAGGTGTTCTTGTGGGCCGAAGGGGCACAAAGCGACACTTTCTTGAGAGAACCGAGGTAGGTATTATGGTCCTAGTGTGGTGAGTGCAATGGTGTATCTAATGCAATGCAAAGACATAAAAAAAAATAAAAATCCATTTGAATGGATATGTAAATAAAAATACTTTGTTCGAAAATGTTATCGATTTCTTTGAAGTCTTTTGAAAGAGTCTTTCAATGACTTGTCAAAATTCCTTTCAAAAATTCTAAAATTGCAAAAAAAAAGACTTCTGGAAAAGAAAGTTTGAAAAGAAAATATCCCCAGTGGAGTCTCCACTATGAGCGGATGGCCTTTTTAAAGGAATACAGATCTTTCTTTTCAAATTTGATTTTTGGAAAAATAGGTCTTTTTGACTTAATAGAAAGATAATGAAGATGAAAGCGTAAAACGTTTCCTAAGTGGATGAAATAATTCTTTCCAAAACATCTTTTGCCTTAGAAGCGATTCCAAGGTTTTCGGAGGGAGAATATCTCAAACAAAACACGCATGTGAATGCGGGCTTAGGATTTTTATTTTGAAAATCAAAATTGAAATATGAAACGGTGTAAAAGAAATTCAAATACGAATCTCTAAAAAATGATGTTTGGAGTTGCCACCCAGTTCCAAACTCTACAGAGAATTAATTCACGGTATTACTCGAATCCTAAGTCTTGAATCTAAAACCGTGATCCAGAGATCGGGTTCAGACAAGGCATTTACTCATCTTGTTTTCAAAAGACATTTTAAGAAATTGACAACATTTTAAAACAAAGCATTTTTATTTGGAAGCCACCTAAATTGATTTTAGTTTGATTTTAATGTGATTAGGCACACAAAAACGATAAAGAAAGCGGTAAAATATACAAATAATTACAAACCATTCACACAAGCTATACTACGGGATACATTTGTTGAATTGGGATTGGGGGAACATCCATCATACACACATTACAACATTCATAAATAAAGCTAGAATTTAAACACATTGCACACAACATCATACTTGAAATGGATATGCATTAAGAATGGGGAGAAACGATAGCTCGGGGTCATTTATTTAGGGAGGTATTTGATCTAACTAGATTGGCAGGATCAAAACAGTTTGGGCCAAAAGATGGTCTCGTGATGGCCCGAAAACACATTTTTTTTCATTTTTGAAGGGCATCATGGTGATCTTTATTTCGAAATACTTTTGGCTCGATTTTTAGTTATGGACATACAAATTTTGTAAATTGGATATTCGAGGATTAATCCTCTTTATTGAATTATGCTAGCGGCCCTAAACTCGGCTTCTTGATTCGGTTTTCTAGATGCAGTCATGTAAAGCACAAAAATTAAATCTAGGTCACATATGCAAAAATAACACGTACATGCATTGGCACACATCGATTTTATATATTAAATAAGTGAAGTCGTAAATAAATAGCAAAATGTTCAAAAGAGATGCATGTTTGAAGGATTTTCATTTACTATACATTTATGAAGTAAACACAACCATGGAATTCCAGTAAAGAACACATCGGCATGTTCTAGGAACACGGCATGTTCTTGGTTAAACTCGACTTGTTACACACAAACTCAGCGTGTTTGTTAAATACAAAATGTAACCACGTTCCAGTGGAAAACTCGTCGGCATGTTCTGAGAACACGTCGAGTTTTGGCACTAAAACTTGGTGTGTTTTCTGGAAATTTGGCGAGTTTGTTTCATTTAAAAAGTAACCGACTTCCGGTGGCAAAACTCATTGGCATGTTCTGAGAACACGATGAGTTTTGGCATTGAAACTCGGCGTGTTTTCTAGAAACACGGCGAGTTTGTCTTATTGTAAATGTAAACAAGTTCCAGTGGCAAACTCACCGGCTCGTTCTGAGAACACGGTGAGTTGTGGCACTGAAACTTGGCGTGTTTTTTGGAAACACAACAAGTTTACTTTATTTTTAGTTAAAACTTTAGTTGGGAATACGAAATTAGTTCAGGGTGTTCAGGATTCCGATTTTAAACGTGTTTTGTTAGCCAAAATATGATTTTAACACCAAATTTTATATCTTTATGTCCTTGGGTCTAAAAGTCCATAAACACTCCACAACAACAAAGGTAGTCCAAAGATGTCACAAAAGGGAATTTTTAGTTAGCTTTAATAGTTTTCCCAAATTATTTTACATTTTTTCGACCAAAGTTTCAGTTTTAAGAAAAGTATTATGTTTTGTCATAAAATCAAGAAACTAAGCCTCAGACATGTCAAAATGAAACTTTTATACGATAAAGATGAAGAACAAAGTTTTTAGGCTTAGGATTACCTTCCTGACGAGTTTTCACTAGTTGAGTGTTTGAAACTGAGCTTTCTCTGGTGATCTCTGTCGAACCCGAACACCCAAATCAAGTGTTTCCTTGAGTTGATATTTGTGGCCAAAACCCCAAAGCAAGAAGACTTATTGTTTAAGTTTTTCGCTTTGGTTTTTTTTAGGTTGTTTATCCTTGATGAGTTTTTGATAAAACTTTCTTTGTGTTTTTGTTTTTATTTTTGTTTTTGTGTTCTTACAAAAAAAAACAAAGTGGAAAAGCGAAAGACTTGAAGATGAAGATGAAGGTGAGAAGGAGAGGATCAAAATCCAAGAAAGAAGATGAAGATGAAAAGAGAGTAAGGTCATGAGTCAAAAGAAGAGAATGATGATGTGTGAAGAGAGAGAGATGAATGGAGAGATCAAAATTGAGAGCAAAAAATCAGATTCTTGCCCTCCTTTTTTTTCCTTGCAAGCGACATGTATCCCCCTTTCAAAACTGATGGTCCCCCCTTTTTATGTCCACTTTTCCAACGAAACCCCTTGAATTAAGGAACCATGTCTTTGTCCTTTTTTTTATTTTAATCAAATCCCCTTTTGGTCAAAGGTGAAGATATGTTTTGTTTAAAAAGATGTATCAAAAATCATTTTTTCATAAAAATATAATTCTCTTATTTTTTTTCCACCAACATAATAAATCATGATATGTTTGGGGCTTAAGTGTGTGGGCCTTAAGTGTGTTTGGGCTCAATTAAAACTTGAGCCTACACGTCCTAAGTGGGGGGCTAATTCAACCAAATTTTCTGGCAAACACACTTGATTTGGGTCTTCGTAGCGTGACACCGGAGTCCTCGATATTTCTTTTGATCAAAATGAGTGGATATCAAAACGAAAAAAGGTATCGATGAATGCTGATTTCATCATTACCTCGGGAAAAATCCCATGCCCATAGCTGTATTTTCTCTTCTTTACTTCTTCCCCTTGTGATGGTCTTCTGTTCTAAATTTTCGGTCGGCCAGCTTTGGGCTCGTCCTGTTTAGGTGGTAGCACTGTCAGTCGAGGATCACACTCTTTTCATTCAGATTGGTGGCTAGGTGAATATATTAACTTAGACCATGACTTTATAACTGTTTTGTTGAAGTAGTAACGAGACACCCAACGATATGCATTCTTAAGACGAAATTTTATGGCAACTTTGCATACATGTCTACAAGGGAATTGTGCTAATTGCCATTTCCTACATGTGCATGTTCCTGCACGTAAATCCACCTGATCACCCTTGCTCCGATCACCAATTAGGAATGTATAATCATTAATTCGAGAAAATGTAGGCTTTTTGTACATGTGTTTGCATCTTTTTTTGCCCTTTCGCACAAAATCGATTTTCGTTTAGCTGAAAGAAAAAGAAAATTGTTATTGAACAGTGTGACATTAGTATAATGCGACAAATGAAATCGAAAATATACAATCTCATTTGTCGCATTTGTCACTTTTGTACCTACTAATTTGTGTCTTTTGTAAAACCATTCTTGTAGTTTGGCTCTTATATACTCGATCAACATAGTGATTGGTAAACGTCTGGCATCTTTCAAAACCGCATTGAATGATTCGGCAATGTTAGTGGTCATTATGTTATATCGACGAGCACAAAAGTAGGCACATGACCATTTCTCAATCCCAGCTTGCTCCAAATAGAGTGCTGCACCTTGATGAAGTTCTCAAAGTTTAGAGAAATATTCATTGAAATTAGAGACTCGATAAGCCTTGGCAACTTTCCAATACTCCTCATCTAGATCCTTAATTTTTTTAAACTTCGCCTTGACATTCATTTTAATGTGATAACAACAAGCTCCATGTACATCACTAGGAAATACAGTGGCCATTGCATTTATGATGCTCTTATTTCTATCTAATATTATAGCCAGTTCTTCAACTTTAAAAATGCATTCTTTCAATTTAGACATAAACCAATGCCATGAATCATTTGATTCATTTGGTCCAACACTAAATGCAATGGGATAGATTTGCCCATTTCCATCAACTTCAACTGCAATGTATAATGTGACTCCATACTTACCTTTTAGAAAGGTTCCATCAACAGCTATCATTGGTCGCATGTGTTCTTTAAAACCTCTGATCGATGCACCAAATGCCATAAAAAAGAACTTAAAGCGATGATCGTCGTCAGTTTCTATATATGTCATAGTTTCCGGGTTAGTGTTCTTTAGATTCTCACAATACTCTGGTAACAACATAGACGACTCTTCAGGTGAACCAATTAGAGTTCCTGCTGTCCAACATCTTGCTCTCCAAGCTTGCATGTAAGAGACGTTAATTGATAAGTCTCTCTCAAAATCATCAACTATGTCCTTCGACTGAGACACTCATTTCTCTACATTAATCCTATCTATCAACAGTGTACCTGCAACTCATTTCTATGCTTGCCTATGGTGCCGACATATTTGATCTCTCCCATAAGTGTGCAAGCAAATCCATACCATCCAATCTTCAAAGCTTGAATAAATGAGAACCCAGTATGCTCCTTCCGATTGCACGCCATTTACATATTTCATCTTTTTTACATTTTACTTGAAACATCGATTTGTATACCTTCCATTCAAAGGTGTTCTCTCAATTGTATACTTCCCAAGTGCATCTTACAATTGTGGTTTGTTCTTGAATATATCATTCACCTTCAATCTGAATTCCCCTCTAGACCCTCCTGACCAAGTAGATGCACTTCCAATCATTGATTCATCACATACCATTAGAAGCAAACGAAATGGATCAGCCGTTCTTTCATTTTCTGTGCTTGTTCAGAAGCAAATTCCATCTGACTCCAACGAATATATATCTTCCCAAGGGGAACCTCAGTAGAAATATCAGGACTGTCATTATTGTCATAATCAAGATCATAACAATTTATCATATAATCATCAATATGATCAATGTCAAGAGTATTATCATTAGTAGGAATATGATTTACTATATTATTAGATCGACCAGTCTCAACTTTGTTTGAGTTATTAATGCTCACCTTCTTTTTTGGCACAACAGTAGCATACAATGGAATCAAATCTGACTGACTATTACGGTAATACTGGAGAAATCCTAGAACATCATTGTTGTCCTCAATAGGTGCTACATTCTCAGGTACTCTATTTTGACCGTATGTTGTCTGGATAGACAATTGCACTTCATTTGACCTCGAATCAACGCGTATACTTGTCTTTCAAGTTTGCAAAATCAATATCACCTGGGAGACATAGAATCTTCGAATCAACACTAATATATTTAGGACTAAGTCCTATTGTTTACCATTTACCGTTCCAGGTTACCAAACATACTATTTTCATACCAGTTGCTATCTATACAAACACATAAAAATATAAAACAATGAGAT
>CAOJCR012452891.1:0-10014 GCA_948330485.1 Euphorbia neoarborescens | reverse complement strand
AAAAAAATGAATAACAATAGTATGCCTACCAATCGACCAACTTCATCTCCTCATTCTTTCAGGCTGGCCACTATGGATAACCGTTCGTATGCTGAAGTTACTTGGTATAGCGACTCTATAAAATTCAATTACGATGGGGATTACACTTATCCGAATTTATCGAAATTGGCTTATATTGTTTCGATTCGCGATATTGCAATCATACCTTCTTTCTAAGTCCTACTTATTAAGCGGAGCTTCTCTTTCAAGTTTGTTGCACCCTTGGGAGGATCTGCGGTATTAATTGGTTTTCTATCTTCGGATGTACTAAAAGGCTTCTTAGAAGAAGATTGGCATACTCTGAAAGATGTTATTGTCAAGGTTAAAACTTTCCAGCGTAATTGCATTCCTTTCACTGGACTTCGTTGGCTAGAATTTTCAGGGATTCCTCTGGGTCTCATTACCAAGAACTTTTTATCCTTTCTGGCTGCCAATTTTGGCTTTCTAGTGAGTATTGATTTCGATTTCGATCGCCCGTTGAGACTCGATGTCATATCCTGTCTTGTGTTGTTTCCTTCGAATCAGTGAGATAGTACTTTTGAGGTTACCATAGAGAACATTCATCTGCAAATTGTTACGACTGTGCGATAAGTTTCCCATTGCTCTTGCCCATGTCAAAGGATGTCTCCTAGCTCTAGATCAGCAACCAAAGCAACTCACACTTCTGCTGCTTCTTCCGTTACGGGGATGATAGGAAATTTATCAATACAGGTTGCTTCTCCACCTATACCTGAAACTAATTTACAGGAGTCAACAGGTGATCAGAATGCATCACAATCGGTATTAAACTCGAATTTTAATGCTGTATCTGAAGATCATTTTGCATCGGGCCTTATAGAACAGCTGAATTCTGATAGTGAATCTTATCCGGCAGCGCGTAATCATTCCAAAAGAAAAGGTAAACTCATTCTTCCTTTGGGTGTGGGTTATAGTGTAAGTATCAGAAGCTCGGTTGACCGTAGCATTGATATTCTGTACCAGAATCAGTTTCTTCTTGAATCGCCACGGACTGACCAAATTTCAGAATCAGAGACATCTTGGCTGATTGGGAATAAAGTTGGTCTCTTCCTGTAGGCTAACAAAAAATTGGTTATGCAAGAGCTGCAGGAGGTGATCTCTTAACTTGCTGTAACTTTTTAATTCTATCCAGGTGATATATTTTAATGTATATGAACTTTATATGTTGGAATTATCTTGGAGGAGTTTCAAACTCTACTAAGCAGCGTTATGTGCAATCGCTGGTTTCAAAATATGATTTAAAGTTTTTGGCTCTTGTGGAAACGAAATGTAAGGAGGTGAATGCTATTGTTCTTCGTGCCTTCTAGAGCCATTATGATTTTGATTTCTTCAGCCTTCCCTCTACTGGATATTTGGGGGGAATTATCTTCTCTTGGAATGCTTCTACGATGCAATGCTCCTTACTTTGTTCATCTTCTCATTGGTTGTTGGTTCGGTCTGTTGGTTCTGGTTTTGAAGTTTGTGTGTTGTGTGTTTATGCGCCCAATGATTGGGAGAAAGGGAAATTCTTTGGGATTCTTTGCAGTCGATATTGGCTGCCCCATCAAAATATATTGGTCTGCTGAGATTTCAACAAAGTTTTACATGATTTGGAAAGATCCAGAGTCTCCAATCGTGAAGCTATATCCCATTCTTAGAATTTTATGAATCTTGGTAAACTTCAGGATCTACCCTTGCATGGCAGACAATACACCTAGCGAAACGCATTATCCTTCCCACGGATTGATCGAGTTCTAGTTTCGATAGGAATCCTTGATCGCTGGCTGGCCTAAAATATTTGGGTTATGGATACTTGTTTGTCGGATCACTTTCCCTTACTCTTTTTGGCAGATGTAGCTATCAACACGGTTAAGCCATTTTACTCATTAAATTACTAGTGGGATAATGATGGGTTCTCTGAAATGGTTCGCGATACATGGGTTAATATTTTTCCAAATTCCATGGATGTCGGTTTGGAGAAAAAGCTTCAGGTCCTCCATACATAGATATGGGTGTGGACCAAGGTCATTTTCCAACAGCTAGCTACTGCAATCGCAAATCTTCTAGTGCAGCTACTCGTTCTTACTTCTGATTCTGTGCCAAGGCCTATAAACGAGCTGTAGCATATGGTAATAAAATCAGGAACAGACGAGCTTCTCCAAAAGCGAAGGCAATTAGAGTCCATTCATCATCAGTAATCAAGGGTGAACTGGGCTCTATTTGGGGATAACAACACTGCTTTCTATCATCGTTTTGCTTCTTCATGGTATAGGATCAATTCTATTTTGCTGTTAGAAGATGGTAACTCTATTATAAATGACCAGGCCATGATTCAACACAAATTAAGAAGCTTTTACAAAGAGATGTTTAGTAAAAAGAAAATTGTTCCTTGCAATCTCAATTCTCTTCAGTTCAAAAAAACTTCCAGCCGATGTTAATAGTAGACTAGTGATGAGCTCGGGTTTGACCTCATCTTTTCAGTATGTTTCCGCTATATTTGGCTAAGTTTTTGCATCATTCGCGTGCTTGTTCATCGTGTTTCATGCACATTTCAGTGTTTCTGTGTTTGTGGCTATTCTATTGACTTTTTCTGTGTTTTAAGTTCACTTTCTATCTTTTCCTCTGCATGTGTTATCTAAGTTCGATTCTGTGGTACTTTTATGGGTATTTATGTTGTCTTTGGACAGGTTGTAGGTCGGGAATTAGAGTCGATGTGAAGAAGGAGGTACGAAAGTGCCCGAAAGAGAATAAGCAGTAAGAATTAAACCTTGCACGACTCGCGCAAGGACTTACACGACTTGTGCTGGAGAGTAAAAGAAGAATTAGAAGTTCAGATGGCTTACACGACATGTGCTTTCCCTTTGCACGACTCGTGCTGCACATTAAACCTTGCACAACTTGCGCCAGCTATTACACAACTCGTGTAGAAGAATAAAAGTAAAGAGAATGTTTAAAAAGGCTTGCACGACTCTTGCAAGCAGGAAAAAAATGATACAGCCGTCAATTTCATTGAGATTTTATTTTCTTATTGAACTAGAGTAAAAATAGAACTTTGTATTGGGGTTTTGATTATCCAGTAACTTGTAACTTTCTCTTCCTCTCTATCAGACTAGGGTTTTGCTTAGCAGGATTTTATTTCTATAACTTGGCTCTTGTTTGTGAAGATTTTCTCCACCGATTCAAGTCCAACCGCCAGACTCCGGTTAACGGTACATTTTAAGGGCAGTTTTTCTTCTCGTTTCGTGTTACTTTTAACTAGTTATGAATCGCAATTCAGTTTTGGATTGGTGTACACTTTATTTATCTTCATCTCTTTTCAATAAAATTCTCAATTGATTTATGGATGTTTATTGCTATTGTGAATGATTTCGATGGTCATACTTCGAAAGGGTTTTATTTTATAAGTTTCATATAAGTCTTGTGTTATAGGGTTTGGCACCCTAGAAATCGTAGGGAATTGACACACCCACGATGTTACGGACCCTTAGTTTCTGAACCCCGAAACTAGTCGTACCACTTACAAACGGAGAAATAGGCTAGGCACCAATAAACCTAGGTTTGCATTTTAGGAATCCTTTTGCATGCGTAGCATTCGTATTTTGGGTTGAGTTTGTTATTGATTGGAGCTCCATCCCATTACATTTCAAGACTGTTATCTGTTCTGGATTATTTAGGTTAGATTTAGTTTAGTTTTAGCGTAGTTTAATTCAATTATCCAATTTTATATCCACTCGAACAACTAGGATATCGAGTAGATCGATGATTATGGTATAAATCCCGTGGATTGATACCTAGTCTTACCAGATTATTACTTGACATCAATGGGGTACACTGCCCCTGAAAGAGATGCTTTTAAGTGTTACACTTGAGCGCCGTCAAGTTTTTGGGAGTAAGTGCAATTTAAGTGGGGGTAGGGAAAGGTTTCTCTCCCTATCTATTTTTCATATGTTGTCGTGCTGTTTATACTAATGAGTATGGGTATATTCTTGGCTATCTATGAGTTTTGTTTTGTTTCATATTTTGATGTTGCATGCTTATGTATGGATGCTCTACCAAGTATTGAGGAACCATTGTTGGACTACCCCGAAGTTGAACTTAGTTGTCTGTATTTAAGTAAAAAGCATGAAATTATGGATTGAGTATGCTAGGTTTTAACTTGTTTGTGCCTGTCAGCCATTTTTGAATAAGGAGTGTGCATGAAACCAACAGTCGTATGTAGTGGTTCGATCATTTACTGTTGTTTTCATGTTTGAACTAGAAGAGTGATTAGAAACTATGATAGAGCAAAGCAACTATAGAACACAATATAACTCTCTTGTACCTGAAAGTGAGGACGTTTTGAGCCAAATGGACTATTTCACTTCAGTTCCATTCTTTTTCTGAGAGACAACCATACATTGTACGCTAAATCATAGAACTCGGTGTAGTCTTGCACTTGGTTTAAAATTGGCATTAATATGTGGAGACCCTTAGGTATAACCACACATACTCACACTTTACAGTTCTTTGTAAATTTTTAACATTTTGAACCTAACATACAGACTAGCCCATAGAACACCCGTATTTTAGTTTGAGCCTGTTCTTTTCACAACCACATTACAAGGCAAACGCCTTAAAGCTACAAGCCTAAATCCCTTCACTTTAACTTAACCTTTTGACCATCGTCCCCTCGATTTCAAGTTAGTTTTTTTTAATGAACGTCAATTCTTTATTTCTGGGTATGTTCTTTATCTTGTACACTTGATTTCATCACCATTTCCCTGTTTAAAAAAAATCAAAAATCTCTCTCTTTTTATTGTATCATTGTTCTTGTTCAAATAAATCAACAGCTACTCTTTTGTTGTTTGGGGATGGTTCTGTATAATGAAATCATGAGCATTTCGGGGTTCACTCCTATATGTTACTTGGTCTCTTTTTGGATTCAGAATTCTCCGTTTCTTTTCTCTGAATCTAGGATGTGTTTTGTGTATAAGTATGGGGTTCTTCCTCTCTTTTCTCTTCTCATTCATTTGTTGAATTTCTAGCTGCTAATAAGTTATGTGTGTTGTGGGATTTGTGATTTCTTCATGTTTCCTTATATACATGTGATAACTAGATTCTATTTTAAACTTGAATAGAGGGGTTGTACATAAAAAGGCCTTTTAACACACCTGACCCTTAACCTCTAATGCTACAAGCCATAAAGGTTCTCTGATTTTGCCTAGTTCAACCAATAGCTGCATCGAGATTGCCATCAGTTTGCTATATGATGCATGCTTTGTTTGGTCGTGTATGTGTTTCATTTTCACCTTGATATTTGGGTACGTATTGAGTGAAATCCGTGAGGTGAGTTGAATGGTTGCATAGGCTCCTGCCGGTTCTTTTTGTTCGACTATTTTGGGCATGTGAAACAATAGTACTTATGTTTGTTGTCTGTAGACGATTACTGTTATTGTCTGGATTGCTCTTACATGATTGAATTTGGTAAGCATGCATGGTTAAATGCTAGTTGTGTTTGCAAGTGAAAACAGGTATTCTTGGTCTGAGTTTTATAAGATTTTCTTGAGGATAAGCAAAGTTCTATGTGTGGGGTAATTGATGAGGTCAAGTTTGACCTTATCTTTTCAGTATGTTTCTACTATATATGGCTGAGTTATCATTCACGTGCTTATTCATCGTGTTTCATGCATATTTTAGTGTTTCTATGTTTGTGGCTATTCTGTTGACTTTTTCTATGTTTTAAGTTCACTTTCTATCTTTTCCTCTGCATGTGTTATCTAAGTTCGATTATGTGGTACCTTTATGGGTATTTGTGTTATCTTTGCGCAGGTTGTAGGTCGGGAATTAGAGTCGGTGTGAAGAAAGAGGTACGAATGTGCCCGAAAGAGAATAAGCAGTAAGAATTAAACCTTGCACGACTTGTGCCGGAGAGTAAAAGAAGAATTAGAAGTGTAGATGGCTTGCATGACTTGTGCTTTCCCTTTGCACGACTCGTGCTGCACATTAAATCTTGCATGACCTGCGCCATCCATTGCACAACTTGTGCAGAAGAAGAAAAGTAAAGAGAATGTTTAAAAAGGCTTGCACGACTCTTGCAAGAAGGAAAAAATGATGCTGCCGTAAGTTTCGTTGGGATTTTATTTTCTTATTGAACTTGAGTAAAAAGAGAACTTTGTATTAGGGTTTTAACTATCTAGTAACTTGTAACTTTCTCTTCCTCTCTATCAGACTAGGATTTTTCTTAGCGGGATTTTATTTCTATAACATGGGTCTCGTTTGTGGAGATTTTCTCGACCGATTCAATTCCAACAGCCGGAGTTCGGTTAACGGTACATTTTAAGGGCAATTTTTCTTCTCTTTTCGTGTTACTTTTAACTAGTTGTGATCCGCAACTCAGTTTTGGATTGGTACGTTTTATTTATCTTCATCTCTTTTCAATAAAATTCTCAATTGATTTATGAATGTTTATTTCTATTGTGAATGATTTCGATGGTCGTACTTCGAAAGGGTTTTATTTTATGAGTTTCATATAAGTCTTGTCTACTAGGGTTTAGCACCCCAAAAATTGTAGGGAATTGACACACCCACGATGTTACGGACCCTTAGTTTCTGAACTACGGAACTAGTCCTACTGCTTACAAAGGGAGAAATAGGCTAGGCGCCAATAAACCCAGGTTTGCGTTTTAGGAATCCTTTTGCGTGCACAACATTCATATTTTGGGTTGAGTTTGTTATTGATTAAAGCTCCATCCCATTACATTCCGAGGCTATTATCTGTTCTGGATCACTTAGGTCAGATTTAGTTAGCGTAGTTTAATTCAATTATTCAATTTTATATCCGCTCGAACAACTAGGATACCGAGTAGATTGGTGATTGTGGTATAAATCCTGTGGATTGATACCTGGTCTTACCAGATTATTACTTGACATTGACGGGGTACATTGCCCCTGAAAGAGACGCTTTTAAATGTTACACTTGAGCGCCATCAACTAGTGGCCAGTTTTTTTGAATCCGAAGTATGGGATGCTCTGCAGTCATGTGGGGAAAACAAATCACCAGGGTCGGATGGTTTTAATACCTTCTTTTATAGAAGAACTTGGGAAACTCTAAAAGATGATATTATGAATGTTATAACTAAGTTTCATTCTTCGGGAGTCTTGCTAGCTGATTTAAAAACATCGTTCACGGTTTTAGTATCGAAAATAGCGGGGAAGTCTGATGTTGGTAATTATAGGCCAATCTCTCTCATTCATGGTGTCTATAAGATTTTCTTAAAGCATCTGGTAAACTGTCTAAAGCTTGCTCTCCCAAAGGTTATTTTGTCTTGTCAATTTGGGTTTGTTCCTTGACGAAACATTCATGAAAGTTTATTCATCGCAAGTGAGATTGTCCATCAAATATACGTTACTAAGAAACTGGGGCTGCTATTGAAACTTGATTTCAGAAAGGCCTTTGATAGCGTCTCCTGGAACTACTTACATGCTGTTTCTGTCTGTATGGGTTTCTCTAAAGTCTGGAATCGCTAGATGAATAGATGACGCAGGCATTCATCAACGTCAATTTTAATTAATGGCTCACTAACAAAGCCTATTTATTTGCATTGGGGAGTTAAGCTAGGCGATCCTCTCTCTCCTTTCCTCTTTGCCATTGCTGTAGAGGGCCTAAAACATCTGATTACAAGGGCGATTGATGAACATATTCTCTTTGGATTTATCCCGTTTGATGATGGTAATGATGTATCTATCCTGCAATTTGCGGATGATACTTTGTGCTTTCTTCCAGCAAAGGATTCATATGTTATTAATATGGGACGACTTCTTCGGTGCTTCGAGGTAATCTCTGGGCTTTGGATCAATTTTGATAAAAGCAGTTTAATCAGGATGAACGTTTCGGATGACTTCACTAGAAGGTGTGCAAGTTTTCTCACCTGTAAGGTAGATTATTTGCCCATCACACATCTTGGTGTTCTTTTGATGTATAAGCGTTTGTCGAAATTTGAGTGGAACCCCCTCTTATAGAAAATTGAATCTAAACTTGCTCTTTGGAAGGATCTTGTCTATCCTATATGGGATGGTTGGTTCCTGTAGTGAGTAGTATGCCTATCTCTCTCTTATCCCTATTTCATGTGCCAAACGATATTTTAGATAAAATAGAACAATATATGCGTAACTTCTTGTGGAAAGGTTCTGGATTTGAAAGGGGATTATGTAAAGTTAATTGGCCTATGGTGTGTCAACCTTGGCAGGTGGGAGGTTTTAATCTGGTTTCAATTAAGATAGAGAATGCGAGCCTTTTGCTTCAATGGTTATGGAAACTTCATAGCAGTAATGTGGATTCCTTATGGTCGTCAATTTGCGTTAGGAATTCGGCTTTTAGGATTTGTAACTTCTCTGAGTTGCGATCTCTCTCGCCAATTTGGAAAGGGATTTTGAAGTGTTGTTATTCTGATATTGCAATTTGGGATTGCTTCTCCTCTCAGGTTTCGGCTGTGTTCGGTATGGGCAACAGTATCCGATTTTGGCATGATATTTGGGTTTATGGTTCGGCCCTGAAAAGTCAATTTCCTTGTTTATTTAAACTTGCTTTTAATCCGAATGTCTTACCTCAAGATGCATTTTGTGATTTGGGATCTGTCTAGGGCCGACCAGTTTGGTTTCACCTTCTTCATTTGACCGAACAGCAGCAGTTACAATGCCTCAAAGAACTTGTGCAATCAGCTATTCCTACTATTGCGTCTGCTGATCGATTTCCATGGAAAAGTGTGCAGCTCAAGCCAGCATCATTCCGTCAAATCATGGCTGCTCGTTCAGTGTGAAATGCTAGGGATTGTTGATGGTCAGTCTGTTAGAGCTTAGTCGTACAGCCAAAGATTCAGTTCTTTTTCTGGATGGCTTATCATCTTAGTTTGGCAACCAAGGAAATATTGACTCATAGATGTATCATTCCTAGTACAGAGGCTTCTTGTTGTGTTCGTGGCGACCTGAAATCTCAGGAACACATCTTAATCCATTGCATTTTTACGAAAAAGTTCTGGGAACAACTTTTTAAAGTAATTGGCTATTGCTTTGTTGTGCCTTTTCACGTGCATGACTTTTTAATTCAATGGAGAGGCATCTTCCATAACCATAAAAGGAAGTCTATTTTTACTTCCTTATGGTTGTTCTTATGTTGGGAGCTATAGAAAAGATGGAATAAGATGGTGTTTAGTTTGGATCCGGAGGCGTAGCAACAATCGGATGATATTTTTTACAATTGTGTGTATCAAGTTATCTTTTTTTGGAATTGTAAATATCCACATGCGCGTTTCAGTTTCAGATGTAATCTTTAGTATGTGAATTTTGTTGTTTAGATCTCCGCTCGAGGTCCAAATTTTATTTTAAATAATAATTTCTAGGGCTCTAGGGTTTGTTGGTTAGGATGGGGTGCCGACCTAGTCGGAATGCCTTACTTTCCAGCTACCTCTTAGCCTGATTCTCTTAAAAAGTTATTTGAATATTACTTTGAATTTTATATTTTAATTCATGTTATCAATATCGTTGGCATTATTTATGTTATTTTGAAAAAGTTTATATTTCATTTTATCACTACAAGATAGATGGCCTACTGCAACACCAAGTTACACATTGTTGCCAGAATTTGTTGCTTTATCTCTTTTTTTTAATATCTAAACAATAAATTGGATTTCAAACATCAACTGCAACGAATTCGTTGCTTTTTACTTTTTTTTGTTGCTTTTGATTGGTTTTTGATTTTTTTTTCCTTGGCTAATGCAACAATAATATAAGATTTTAATATGTTGTTGCCTTATATAATTTCACAATTAGAAAAGGCAACAATACCAGCATGAAAAATATTATTTCTTGCTGCATTTGATAAACATACCAAAATATATTAGGGGCGACTTTAATATTTTAACGGTATGTTGAAGGAATACAATCTTGTATATAAAAAAATAATTTCACAATTAGAAAAAGCAACAATTTTTTTTAAAACCGAAC
>CAOJCR012452003.1:0-10208 GCA_948330485.1 Euphorbia neoarborescens | reverse complement strand
AATCATTGAATTAAATTCGTAATTTCACAAATTAACATAATACTAAAAATAAAAAATAAATAAAATACACGAATATAATATTTATAATTTCAATTTTTAACAGCAATTTATAATTTTGGTTCATTTTTTATTATTTCGGTTTTTTTAATAAAAAACCAAAAATCAAACTAAAAATTTAAATTATTAATATATAAAAATCAAAATGAAAACTAAACCAAACAATATTTATTTCAATTCGATTCGATTTTTTCTTTCCTATTAGTTTTCAATTTCGATTTTGTCTTGTTCATTCTTATTCTTAATGAGATGTATTTTAATAAATTGATAAAAAAAACTAAAAAATAGCAAAACCTAATATATACATCTTTTACAATATTATATGCGCCATTAATAAACCAAATATTCTATTTCACTATAAATTTTAAATTTGCTGTCTTTAATGTTGCTGATTAAAAAATGTTTTAGTTTAATCAAATAAATTAAAAAAAATCTCAAGTTGAACCAGCAATTCAAATAATTAAAATAAATATCTTACAAAAAAATAATTAAAATAAATATTAAGTATAAATTAAGTGATTAAAGTCATTAGAACTTATCAACAAAACATGGCTGCTGTCTGTCACTATATATATTTATAAATCATGTGTCTCAAATGACACAAACAATTCTTGTTTTATTTTAATGCTTGAAATTAAAATACTTGATAAAAAAAGAAATTAAAATACAGTTCTGTTGTAAAAATTAGGACAATTATATCCTCGTCTAATCATAAATAAAAAATGACACATGTCCAACCCAAATTAAAGATGATTTAGTCCTTAATCATGATTAACAACAGTTATTAAATTATCGTAATTGTAAGGTAAACAATTTATTTATTTATTTAGTTATATTTGTAATTTTGAATATTCAATCTAATTATTTATATATCAAAGTATATGACCTTTTACATAATTGAAAATAATAGTAGTAATTTTTTAATATATTTTCACTGGAAAAAAATCTTAGAAATGACCTCAATTCTTTGGATTAATTTGGGTTGTGAGAGTAAATAATTCTATTCAGATTATTAAGTCGTAAAATTAAATCAAATCAGCCCAACCCAATAGTTTAACTCAACAATTCAGATTTTATAGGGCTGGACCGGGTTGGGCTGATTATAATTCGTGGACTGGGTGGTTTTTGTACACCCCTACTTTATTCAACAAGTACATTAATATAATTCTTCTTTGGATGTTGATAGTCTAGCAGCTTAATTAGCAGCTGCTGCAATTGAGGCAGCAAATTCTAAAGTAGTTCTACATAATGTCTGTGTGTTATCAAGTATGCTTATTATATTATAAAATTTTGTTGCTAATAAATTGATGGATTAATGTGAAATGATTTATGCACCATATTTGACATATGTTACTAAGTGATGTACTGTCAATTATAAGAGTGATGATTTATATATAATCTGAGCTATAGTTGTGTATCATGTGTTGGTATAGGTCGTAGGTATTCTTATGTCTATTGTTACATTGTATTAAATATACATGATTGTGTCACGTTATTAAAGGCATTAAACTATTTATGTTATATATCTTGTGCTTTGATAATAAATAGAGTATCCATTGATTAAGTTTATAAATATATATTCCAGGTTTGTTCTAGGTCATGAGAATTAGGAGTGCATATGGTCGGTTAACCTGTTCATCGATTTTTTTAATCAATTAACTAATTGAATGGTTTTTGAAAATCACTAATCATTAACCAGTCCATTAATTGGGTTAACCACTAATCAGTTAACCACATAAATCGATCGGTTAACCGCTTTTTCGGTTTTTAACCATTCATAAATTTTACAAATATTAAATTATGTTTTTCTAAATTTTTTTAAATTAAAACTCAAAAAACTATTTTTAATGTTAACTCATCTCTAGTTATATCCCTCATTTCCATCATATATTATGGTTTGTGTAACTAGTTTCTACCAGAAAGATAATCTTTTAAATAATGTTGTTATTTACAGACACTATTAAAGAATCTGTCTAAAGAAATTGGCTCATCTGTGAAGATAGGGAGCTTTTTCAGAATAGAAGTTGGGAAAGGAATTGAAAAGTATAAAATCCTGCACTTTTTAGCGTACAATGAAAGATATAATAAACTTTAGTACTGATGATCTATGGCTCAGACTGTCTAATTAGCTCTCTAAATTTTTTATAAATACATGTATAAAAATTACTTTTTTTTATATTTGACTACTATTCGGTCGGTTAACCGTCGATTTCGGTTTTTAAACTCATAAAACCAAAACCGAAACCATAAATTCGGTTTTTAAAAATTAAAAAACGTACACTAGTCCAACGGTTTCGGTTAACCTTAATTTCGGTTTAGTTTTTCGATTTTTCAGTTTTTTTGTGCAGTCCTAATGAGAATGAATATAACTATTAACCTGTAAATTGGTTAATTGTCCGGTAGTTAATAATGTAGGTACGTGTGGGCTCCATACGAGACTGGATGGATCCACACAGAAAACAAGGCATGGTTTCATCGTCTTTTGTTTTTTTTTTGTGGTAGGACTTGTTTTATCCTTAGACTTGAGATCTTTATAGCATAACATGAGATCTTATATACTTTGATATACTATTAACGGGTTTATAACAGGTTGTCAAGTACAATATGATTAGGTGGGTCAGTGAACATGTGTATATTAGTAATGAGTCGATAGGATTACCACTAAGTATCCACTGAGATGATATCATTGGTCACTCAATAGAATAGGATTGTAAATGTATAATTACATCTAAATGAGTTGGAAACTCATTTGTCTTGACAATCCCGTCTGCATCAAGGATAGTGATAGTAATGTTGGGATGACGGAGCCATGCCCTTTACTATATACACTCTAATATTAGTTGGTAAGGGATAGAAACAAGAACAGCTATCGAAACAGTATCACAATGAGGGAGACTACTTAACTGTCCTAATTGGTGGCTAGGTTTGCTAGAGCCCACTTATAATTTATAGGACTTGGGCCTACTACCAACATAAAGATAGTCTCATATGATCTTGCACGTGGATCGATTGGTTCCAGATATTAGGTATATGGAAGGATGAGATTATTAAATGAATATGATTTGTAAAATCATATTAGATTTAATAGTATTTTAGGTATAGCGTATTTAATTAATAAGTTTACTTAATATAATAAATTAATTGATTATTTAGTTAATCCAATTAATCGAATTATATAAAGTAAATAATTAATTAAATAGTTTATATTTAGCTTTTACGTAATTATTTTTTATAGGTTTAAATTACTTAGTATATAGTTAATATGGAGACATTAAATTTTGTATAAATTTATTTGGTCCGACTAACACATTTAATAAAGTGTAATCTATAGTAAATTAATTATGTATTTTAATTTGATAAATTAAAAGTTAAAAACTAGTTATGTAATTAGACTCAAATTCGAGGACCAAAATAGTTATTTTGCACCTAGGGGCAAAAGTGTGATTTTGCTTAAAGGGTAAAATTGTAACTAACCAAAATCTCATATTATATAAAGGCCTTTGATTCCTTCATTTGGTGGTACGGTTGAAATGGCCATTTTAGTAAGAGATGACCAAATTAGAAAGAGAAGGAGGGGGGTGGCCAATCGGTGACTGATAGTCGACGTGCACCGGTCACCAATAGAGGCCGGTGCTTTGTCTCTAGATTTTCTCATCCTTTAGGTCGTGTCCTTGGTTTGTCTTTTCATGGTACCCCACTCGTATGGGTATGGATCCTAGACCCCGTCATGCACTTGACTACAAAGGGTCCGTACTTTGTGGCTTGCAATCTCAGCTCGAAAAGTTACCGTTGTAAATATGCAAACTTTTGTTTTATTAAATCTGATATCACAAGCAAGAAATGCAAAAGGATAATTTATATTTGGCCAGATTACTAGTTCAGTATTACTTATGACCATAGGACAAATCTGGGAAATTTCAAAGCGGAAGCTTCCACTCCGTCGCAAGACTTCTAAAACCCCAACAGTGGTATCAGAGTCTAGGTTACTATAAGAATCAATAATTTGGTTAAATTTATGATTTTTGGTTTATAAGTCATTTATTAGGGTTCAAGATTTTTATTTATTTTCCCAGTTACAGTTTTTATCGTTATTTTTGAATTTAATGCATGAGTTGGTAGAATTTTTTAATGGAATCGAAGGATGCTTCATTCTTTGAAAAAATATTTCTATTCAAACAAAGAGTCGAAGGGTCGAGATCTAAACGGTCACGTGAAATCGCTAAAAATAAAGGCCGAGATAACCATGAAATTCAACAAATAGTTGAAGAAAATGATCAAATTCCTCAACAAGAATATAAAATGGAATTAGAGGAAAATGTAGAGCCTAGAAGAAGTAAAAGACCAAGGACTGAAAAGTCTTTTGGTCTGAACTTTTTAACTTATATGGTGGAGGCTGAACCTCTAACATATAAAAAAGTTGTAAGCTCAGTTGAGAGTGGAAGGAAGCCATAAGAAGTGAAATAGATTCCATTTTGCAAAATCATAGTTGGAAATTAGTGGATCTTCCTTCAAGAACTAAGCCATTAACTTCTAAATGGATTTTCAAATGAAAGATGAAAGCAGATGGAATAATAGATAAGTACAAGGAACGGTTAGTCATTTAAGGATTTAGACAAAAAGAGGGTCTTAACTATTTTGATACATATTCTCCTGTATCGAGAATAATATATATTAGAATGATACTCGTAATTGCTGCATTGTATAATTCAGAAGTATATCAAATGGATGTGAAAATTGCTTTTTTGTATGGAGATCTTGAAGAAGAGATTTATATGGAGCATCCTGAGGGTTGTGTGGCTTCAGGTCAAGAAAAGAAAGTTTGTAAATTGGTGAAGTCTTTATATGGATTAAAGCAAGCACCAAAGCAATGACATAAGAAATTTGATGATATCATGATGTCAAGTGGATATCAAATAAATGAGTGTAATAGATGCATCTACGTGAAAACTACAGATGTAGGATATATTATCTTGTGTTTGTATGTTGATGACATACTCATTATAGAAAACAATGAGAATATGGTGAAAAGCACAATGAATATGTTAAATTCAAAATTTGACATGAAAGATATGGGATATGAAGATGTTATTTTGGGTATCCAAGTAAAAAGATCACCAAATGGTCTCATATTAATGCACTCACACTATGTGGACAAAATACTAGGTAAATTCAGTAAAATGATACTGATATAGCTAGAACTCCGATTGACATAAGTCGACATTTATCCAAAAATAAATGTGGGAGCATAGATCAAGTGGAATATGTTAAGGTTATATGCAGTCTAATGTACCTCTCAAGTTGTACAAGACCTGATATTGCTTTCATTAGAAGCAATTTAAGTAGATTGAGGAGTGAGTAATCCAGGGGACAGTCATTGGAACGCTATTGTCAGAACTATAAGAAAATTGGCCATCCGTAAGAAAAAATTTGTAAAGAAAAATTTTTCCTTGCAAATTTACTATTCTGTAAAGGAATTTGTAAGGAAATTTTGTTCCTTTACAGAAATACCTAAAATAAAAAACCATAATATTTTTGTAAGTAAATTCGCTAAGGTTTTCGATTTTTCTTGCAGATTTTTGGTGGAAAATTATGATGGGAAACTTTGTAAAAATTTTGCAAAGGAAAATAAGATTCCCTTACAAATATTTTGCAAAGAAAAATTTGTAAAAAAAAAAATTGCAAACAAAAATGAGATTTTCTTGTAAATATTTTACAAGGGAACAATATATAATTAACCCTTATAAATTATATATTTTACTTATGAATGAATTTTAAATTAATTAATTATTATTTTTTCCAATTAACTTTATTATTATTTTTTTAATTTATTGTAATTCCTATTATTTAAACATTATGATTAGTGTCACTTCAAGAAAATTACATATTTGTGACGATTTTTTATAGTTTTTTTCCGTCACAAAGTTTTGATGGAATTCCGTCAAAAAGGATAATTCCGTCAAAATATTTGGCGGGAGGTTTCCCACTAAAATTTATGATGAAATTTTATGGCGGAAAATCAACTATAAAAAAATGGTAACAGAATTTGTGAAGATATTTAGTTTCGTGAAAAATATATATTATATTTGAATTAAAAATATATAAATTATTAATTAAATATTTTTTTTACTTTACTTACAAAAAACCCTAACCCTTTAACCCTTGCACCCTCTCGAGCATCTCCACCGCCCTCCATCATCCCCTTTCCCACTTCCCTCTTTCTTCGCTCCCATCGCCTCCCTCCCTTTTCTGTCCATTTCCATCACCAAATCAGGTAAAAAAATTTGATATGGGTATTCAGTTTTCTTCTAGTTCTGATCGTGTTAGTTTCTTTAATGGAGGCACAGAGAAACTGAGATCAAGGTCTCCTTGAAAGCAAAGGTCAGAAACGGAAATTGGAGGAATAGATCGAAGACGAGTAACGAGAGATCTCACTGCTGGTCTCCTTTGATGATGTGCGGTAAGCGTATCTGAGGTTTCTTCACATGTGAATATCCTTAGCTCGACCTTTTCTTGGACCGAGGCCGATCGTACAACTGCCAAACGCGTCACTCACGTTCTTGCAAGGTTTGCTAAAAACGGTTGGTTCTGTACCTTTCTTTTTTCTATTTTCCTTCACTTGTTTTCTAACATATCGATGTGAGCACCGGAATTTTTGTCCCAAGGCAATGATGAAAACGGCATTTGCCGATACTTTTTCTCGCTTCAGTATTTCACGTACGTTGATTAAAAGATAATTTGAAGACTCCGGTATACGTGCCATAAGACCCAAACCAAGTGATTTACGAGCAATTTTTAAGCGGTTGAGGCCGAACATACACGAGTGGATCTAGGGTCCAATTGGGTCCAAATCGAAGCCCACTAGATCCACACATGCATGTATGGCCTCACACCATAATTAGTGAATTTTATGATATTAAAATAAGGTTTTTTAGAATCTGAAAATTTGAAAAGGAGGAATAAAAAATGAAAGAAAAATAAGATTAAAAAGAAATTAAAATGAAAGAAAAGAGAGGGATAAGGTTTTACTAAGTTTTACCCAAAATGGAGAGGCAAGGAAGGAAAGGTGAAAAGCATCTTTTCTATAACAAGAGAAGACCAATCCCTAGGTCTAAAGGAGAGGAGATTTAACTGCTCATAAGGAGGATTCACGCAGCAACAAAAAAAACAAAAAACAAAAAATCAAGCTTTTACTCCAAAAAAACAAGGCTCTTTTTTGAAATCTCTAAAAAAAATCATCTCAAGATCACCATTTTATCTTCATCTTCTTCTCCTTTTCTTTACCTTTTCAAAACAAAAACCTACTTCAAAACACTGAAAGACTCAAACACAACTTCAAAAGTAAAGAACTTAACTGATAAGTCTCTTACTTTTGAAGTTTTTATAACATGAAACTCAAACGAAATACATTTGGTTTGGGTTCATGATCGGTGAAGCCATTAGAGCAACTCGGACTCTCTCAAGCATTAACCCGTGGATCTACGTCAGGAAGGTATAAATCTGAGCCGCATCTCTTTATTTTGTGTCATTTTTGCATGCTTAGAAGTGTTATCACGTTTGGTTTTCGTTAAAAATTAATTAACTAAAAACCAGACTTTTAGTTAAAATATAAATCACCTCGGGATGATGGTAAAAAGTACTAAAATAAACTCCTTGGGACTGTATTTACGTACTCGTGCTGAGATAAGAAGTTTGGACAAAAAGGGACCAAAAATGGACTAAAATCGGTTGATTTGAATATGTGTTTTTTTTGGGTTTTAATGGCTAAAAAATATTTTTTTGTATTAAAACGACTTTGGGCGATTTCTTGATATTGTGGGATTTTTTATGGGTTAAATCGGATGAAAAAGCTGGGCTAAAAACGAACAAAAATGGAAAAGAAACGAAAAAAGACGAAGGGGGTCTGCTGCCCTTAGCGACGAAAGAGCGACGGATTTTTCCGTCACTAAATTCACGAGCTCCCTCCTTCACGATTTAGTGACCAAATTTTCGACCGTCGCTAAAGCTGAAAAATATCTTTGTATGCTTCTTTTTTGTTTTATTTAATTTTATTCTCTTTTTATTTTTTTATTCATCAAATAATTTTAAAAATTGTGATATTTCATTTTGAATATTACATAACTTATTTTATTTCACCATAAATCCTTTTTTTAATTATTTTGTTTATTTATTGCACCTTTTTATCTCATTTATTTTTTTATACAAAAAATAAATAATCTTAGTTTTCTAAAAATCTTGAATAAAAATTTTAGAGGCAAGCATTTTATTTATCCACACTTTTAATTAATTTATCGTGATTCTGATGACATACCAATAAATTAGCGCGATAATTATTTACATATTGAGACTTAGATTTAATCTCGTGTTGAGCGCATTTACATCTAAAAAACCATTCTGGAAAGCCGGGTCTAGGGCCGCTAATACAATTCAACGAAGGGAGTTATTTCCCGCCAACTCACAAAATTTGCATGATCTGAAACTAAAATTGAGCCAAATGATTTCCAAAATAAATATCACCACAAGTCCATTCGTAAAAGAGTTAAAATATTTTCGGCTGTCACGATCCATCTTTCGGCCCAAAATGTTTGGTCCAACTAACCGATATGGATCAAACGTCCCCCTAAATAAATGATCCCGGGCTATCGTATCTCCCCATTCTCATTACATGTCCATTTCAAGTATGTTGATTGTGCTAAGTGTTTAAATTTACGCCCTTTATGCATGTATGTATTTAATATGCATGATGTACCCCCTTTTCGTTTTGAATGTAAACCTTGTAGCATAGCTTGTGTGATTTCGATTGAGTTGTAAATAATTATTTAATTTTCCGTACTTTATTTTCTCGCTTTTGCATGTACAATCACCAAAATTCAAACTAGAAGCAATGTACGCTTTATGCAAGATAAAAATGCTTTGTTTTCCAAACATTGTCGATTTTTCTGAAAGGCCTTTCGAAAAAGGATAAGTAAATGTCTTGTCCGAACCCAATCTCTGGATCACGATTTTGGATTCGAGACTTAGGATCCAAGAAATATCATGAATTAATTTTCGGTAAAGCTTGGAACCGGGTGGCGACTCCAAATATTGTGTTTTAAGGGATTCGAGTTTGAATTTCTTTATAAAACGTTTTCTTTTCTAAATTTGAATTTCTTTCAAATTGAAAATCCTAAAGTTCGCGTTCACACATCTATTTAATTGCTTAACGATTTATTCGATTTTAATCAAATTCCTTTTCCAAAAATAATCTTTCAAATTCAAAAATTCATTTTTCAAAACCACTTATTGATTTCTCAAAAAGGGTCGCTCACTTTCAATTGACTTGTTTTTCGTGATTGTATTTAGATTCAAAATCAACTCTAGAATTGCAAGTATAACATTGAGAATTCTTAAAGTATTAAATACATTTTTTAAAATTCTTCCAATTTGTTTTCAGTGATGCATGTGATCATATACTATCATTCTTTTTGTGCAATTTTTTGAGTTTTTAGGTATGATAGTATATAATTGTGATGTGCTGTCTGATTCTTCTGTTGCATCAATTCATCGACCTAGCATTTCTCTTGAAGTTGAAGTTCCACTTTTTATTATTGATTTTGATATTTTATCAAATTTTAATTGTGGGTTGAGCATATAGTGAGTGTATGAATGCTGTAAATTTTCTTAGAGTGTTATCTCAACTATGTTAGGGCCAACCTGGGACGAGCTAGGAGAACCTAGGGTTGAGCATATAGTGAGTGTATGAAATCTTTTCTGTTATTTGATGTCTTTCTTTGGTTAATGAGTTATTCTAAATATTATCGATATTCTATAGAAGAAGATTCCTTTCTTGAGAATGGAATACAAACATTTTATGCAGCATCTTATAGAATTTATTAGACATTTTATTCTTTCTAATTTATATGTTGCCATTTTCATTTGGGATCGAACTGCAATGTCATAAGTGTGAATTGCAATTTTCTTGCAAGTGCCAATAAAAATCTCGAATTTTGTTTTTGTAGAAGAGACGAGAGGAAATGGAGAGGATGTAGAAGGAGAGACAAGCAGAGATAAAAAAATTACAAAGGTTTGATGGTATCTGAAAAGATGACATCGAACAAGGAGATTACATTTGGGAACAAGTCCTTGTAGGAACTGGAGGAGGACTTTATGTAAGT
>CAOJCR012451327.1:0-13624 GCA_948330485.1 Euphorbia neoarborescens | reverse complement strand
AAGGCTAGAAAAAATGTTTTTATGTTAGTTTCTTGTTTTATTCAATGCTTTTTTATGCACCAAGTAATTTTATTTTAGTGATATTTGGACTCTAAAAATTGTATAAGTTATTTTATTTTATTATTTTACTATAATTTTCTTCTTATATATAACATTTATCTCATTTATCTTTTTTCTACACAAAATAAATAAATCTTTATTTTCAAAATATTTGACATTTCATTTCATACATTATTTATTTATTGTCGATATTTATCTAGAATCGTGTTATTGGTTGCAAGTATATACTTGTGAGAATACTTTATTGAATATATGTGTTTAAAATTATTTTTTGCATGTGTGACTTAGACTTTAATTTCTGTGCTGTACACGGTTACATCTAGAAAACTGAGCTAAGAAGCTGGATTTAGGGCCGCTAACATTGTTCAATGAAGGCAGTTTTCTCCTGGATTTTCGACTCGCAAAAATGCATGTTCCATAACTAAAAATTTGAGCTAAATGTTTTCTAAAATAACAATCACCATAAATCCTTCCGAAAATGAGCCAAAAGGTTTTTGGACCTTTACGAGACCATCTTTCGGCCCAAACCGCTTGACCCAACTAACCGAGTTAGATTTAGCGGCCTCCCTAAATAAATGACCCCGAGCTATCATTTCTCCTCGTTCTTATCACATGTCTATTTCAACCATGATGTTGTGCTATATATTTGATTAATGTTTTAATTGTACATATATGTTTAATATAATGTATGTTGTACCCCATTTCCCCTTTTGATTTTGATGTAATCCCCCTAGCTAGGATTCATGATTTCGATGGGTTATATAATTATTTAATTTTCCATACTTTATTTCCCACTTTTGCATGCGCGATCACTTTGAATTCCAAACTAAAATTAACTTAGGCTTCTTTGCGAATAAAAACACTTTGTTTTAAAATATTATCGATTTCTTAAACGTCTTTTGAAAAGAGGATAACTAAGTTCCCTGTCTGAACCCGATCTCTTGATTACGATTTTGGATTCGAGCTTAGAATCCAAGAAATACCATGAATTAATTCCCAGTAGAGCTTAGAACTGGGTGGCGACTCCAAATATTTTTTTAGAGATTCAAGTTCAAATTTCTTTTAAAACTCGTTTTCTTTTCCCATTAACTTTGATTTCCAAAATTTGGTTTATTTCTCTTGAAACTTGTTTTCTTTTCCAAAATTTAGATTTCTTTTAAAACCAAATCCTAAAGCCCACGATCACACATGCATTTAATCGCTTAAGGATTCATTCGGGGTTTCTCAAAACATTTTCCAAACCCATTTTTCAAAACTAATCTTTCAAACTCAAAAACCATTTTCCAAAAAAAACAAAACTTAACTTTTCGATTTTTAAACAAAAAGGTCGTCCGCTCACAGTTGTGACTCTGCTGGGAACTTTTCTTTTCAAAGTTTTACAGAAGTTCTCAAACTTTAAAAATTTTGAAAAGAAATTTTGACAAGCCATTGAAAGACTCTTTCAAAAGGTATTTAAGAAATTGACGACATTTTTTTTACAAAGCGTTTTTTTTCACACCTACTTTAATGGGTTTTTTATTTTTATATATGCATTGCAGTAGACACACTCATTGCACACACCACTCTATGACCACCATACTTACCCTAGCTTTCTTAAGAAAGTATGTTTATGCGCACCAGTTCATAAGTGTACCTATTGGGAAGCCACTGATAGCCTCGTACCTTAATCTTCTCATTCGAACCAATTTGGGGAGATAAAGATGGTATATCATGCTATGGGACCCTCCTTTGCTACCCGAACTTTCCTGCATATAAAAGTCGTAGCAACTTTCCCTAGGTTTCTAAAACCTAAAAATTAATCTGTTAGCTCCGCCTTTGCCATGTCCACATTGATGGTAAACAAAACCCCCCTAGAAATGGTAGAGACTCACCAAACTACATTGAACATAGGTCCATTCTTGCATGCTACTTCATCTTGGTTATGTGTATCTTTATTTCTAAATATAATGCTACACACATGCTTAGGCTTAGGTCTCTTTTCCATATGATCAACACCGCTTGATCACCCATCATCATGGTTATGCATATAGGGTCTTTAGTACATGTTACATGTCTAACCCTTACCACAAACCAGACCAAGACCTGTGTTGCATGTTCAGAGTCTATCTACACATCATTGTCTGTCTATCTTATCACACATCATGATGCCATGCCATGCATTATTAACACATTATGCCATGTCATGCCATGCATTATGCCATGCCATTCACAATGCCATGCCATGCCATTCACAATGCCATGTCATGCATTATATACGATGCTATATCATGTATCACCACATGATGCCATGTCATCCCCAAATGCCAAGTCATCCATTACCATGTAATCAATGTCACATAATACAACGTCATACATCATACGTGATGCTATGTCACGTATAATGCCATATCATGCATGATCAATGTGTATTATGCCATGTAATCCATATCATATGATACCATGTCATACATCATACATGATGCCATGTCACGAGCATGCCATGTCAGGCATGATTGACATGTATTATGCCAGGTAATCCATATCACATGGTACCATGTCATACATCATGCATTATGCCATGTCACGAATAATGCCATGTCATGCATCAGTAACACGTATTATGCCTTGTCATACACCAAATTCCATGTCATTTATATGGATGCCATTTCATTCGTTACCATATAGTGCCATCATATGAAGCCATGTCATTCGTTACCGTATAATGCCATGTCATTCATATCACATTATGCCACGTCATGCACCATCAATATACGATGCCATCTCGCCCATCATCATAATGCCATGTCATTCATACCACATGACGCCACGCCATTCATATCACATGATGCCGTGTCATGCATAAAATATTCTTCCATACCATGCCATATGTAATTTAATATCATCTATAATACAATGTCCTGCATCATACTCGACTACATGACACTCACCATCACCTAAAGCTATATCACTCACATTATGTAATGCTATGTCATCAACATGTATCATGCCATATCATTCATACCACATGACACCGTGTTATTTATCACACGCAATGCCCCATGTCATTCATCTTCAACACATAAGGCCATACTATTCATATCACATGATGCCATGTGATTCTTCTTCAATATATGATGCCATGTCATTTATATCACATGATGCTATGTCATACATCTCATATGACGCCATGTCATTCATGTTACATAATGCTACATCATGCATCGTACATGATGTTATATCCTTCATTCCATATGATCCTATGCCACATATCAAACACAATACCATGTCATTCATAACATATGATGCCATGACATTCATAATGAAATGCATTACCATGCACCACAACACAAGTTCATGCCACACCTTAAGATATAGTGTCACATCCTACATCATGTCCTATCATACTTAACTATGCATTCCTCCTTCATAGCATGTACTAGGACCTTCATCAATACATGCTCAACACCAAGCACACCCTAGGAGTTGCACCATGTCATTCTGTAACACAAGCACCCCATGACTCTGTAGGTCATGCCTTCCCTTAAACTCTTATATGTCTAGGGGCATCGAATGTATCAATGCCGTTTAGCGCGCCTACCATATATTTTTAGTCTCTCTCATTCATTTGATTTGTCTAAACTCTATGGAATTGGTATCCACCTGTATATTGGGGTCATATTACGTATTCATGAGTCTACACTAGTTAGATTACAGCCTTCGTTTGATTTCTCCTATGGTGGGGGAAATCCTTAGGACACGTATAGTCACAGGCTCTCACATAGTAACTTTTAGCAACTAACTCAAACTAACCCATGCATGCACCATATGCATTTTTCACCATCTCGGGTATATGTTCTTTGATGTTACCCAAGTAAGTACTTTTCCTAATAAACATATTGCATGACTTATTTGTCAATTTTTACTTATTACCACATGTATATGCTCTTGATTATAGTACTCCTCATCCTTTAGTCGATATCTCGTATCTCGTGTGTACCTCCACTCCATGTCCTAGTCTTGTACATAGGATTTGTTATCGCATTTCATACTCCATGACTGCCCACATCTTTTATGCATCGATTTAGCATTCTTTAGGATGGAACTACACAATTATACATTAAGGACATCACTGTCCGACAAGCTTAACGTTTGTACATACCTCCTCATAAATTCTGTGTAGCACTCATATATGTAGCATTGCACTACCACTTTTAATGTTGCTACATGCATTTCTTTTCACGTGCCATAGCATACATCACACGCACCATATCTCACAAACCCTTTTTGTTGCAACTATACATCATTTTTCTCATGATCATATGTCATGACATCGATTTTATTTCCCGTTAGGGTAAGGGTTATGCCATATTCCCAAATGCTTTTGTCATCTTGGGATAAGTCCTATTTCGTCAGTTCATATTACCTCATTCCAAATACGGATAGACATCATTCCACAAATAGGGATGAACATTATTCCCGAAATCACGGATAGACGTCATTCCACAAATAGGGAGAGACATCATTTTACGAACAGGGATAGATATAATTCTCAAAAATAGGGATAAGACATTCTTGAAATGATGGATAGACATCATTCCACGGATAGGGATATACATCATTCCCAAAAACAGGGGTAAGACATTCCCGAAATGACGGATAGACATCATTCCACAAACATGGATAAGCATCATTCCCAAAATCACGGATAGACGTCATTCAATAAATAGGGATAGAAATCATTCCCAAAAATTGGGATAAGACATTCACAAAATGATGGATAGACATCATTCTACAGATAGGGATAGGCATCATTCCCAAAAATAGGGATAAGACATTCCCGAAATAATGTATAGATATCATTGTACAGACAGGGATAGACATCATTCCCGAAAATAGGGATAAGACATTGCCAAAATGATGGATATACATCATTCCACAAACAGGGATAAGCATCATTCCCAAAATCATGGATAGACGTCATTCCACAAATAGGGATAGACATCATTCCCAAAAATAGGGATAAGACCTTCACAAAATAAAAGGATAGACATCATTCCACAGACAGGTATTGGCATCATTCCCGAAAATAGGGATAAGATATTCCTGAAATGACAAATAGAAATTATTCCATGGACAGGGGTAGACATTATTCTCAAAAATAGGGATAAGACATTCTCGAAATGATGGATAGACATCATTCCATAAACAGGGATAAGCATCATTCCCGAAATCACGGATAAACATCATTCCACTGATAGGGATAGACATCATTCCTGAAAATAGGGATAAGACATTCTTGAAATAATGGATAGACATCATTCCATGATCAGGGATAAACATCATTCCCGAAAATAGGTTTAAGAAATCATTCCTGAAATGACAGATAGACTTTATTCCACGAATAGGGATAGACATCATTCCTAAAAATAGGGATAGACATCATTCCCGAAATCATGGATAGATATCATTATACAAATAGGGATAGACATCGTTCCCAGAAATTATGGATGGACATCATTCCAAATCAGGGATAGACATCATTCCAGAAATAGCCATCATCCTATATCAGGTGAGGGTTCCACATGGAATATCAAACCATAAAGCTTCCTTGGATAGACATCATTCCAAGTTACAAGAGGAACCCATATTCATGCATGCCATTTCATTTTTAATGCTCCACTTATTCCATATCTCATATTCCACACCATACATTTAGAAGTCTAGGATCAACCTCACTTGAGACATGTGCATCAAACCTGGCTTTTCATGATCTAAGACATGGGATGAAAGCCTTTTAACATTAATAAAATGAGTAACAAATAGGTCAGTAAGGCTAGGGACAAAAGTAAGACTCAGATTCGGGGCACTGGGGGTAAAGAACCCAACGAGGAAGCAATCATAATCTAGAATCTTAAACGACCTGGAACTGTAAGAGAATTATATGCCACACTTAACTCACCTTAGTTTAGGGAGTACATTGGGAGAGTTATAGTCGGTACCTAGGAGGCCCAGAAACGATTTCCTGAAGAAGGGGCATATAAGGGCAAAGAAATTGAACTGGGAGAGTACTCTGCTAAAACTCCTAAAAGGGAGGAGGTGCCTGTTACGGGGAGGTCCCTTGATTACGAAGCGATTCTTACAAAGCTCGACCAGATTGATAAGAAGATGGAGAGCTTTAGAACTCTGATCTATGAAAAATTGAGTATCCGAGAAACATTTCAACCCAAACCATTAAACAACTTGGCACACACTATTGATGGAATCTTTCGAGGTATAGCCAAAGGCGCTAAGGGGTTGGCCTCATTCTATGAATCTCTCCTACGAAAACAAGTGAATGCATGGACTATCCCTTTGAACAAACTCTTTGCAAACTATAAGGGTGTTAGCCTGCTGCAGAATCTGAAACCATATGTGGCCCCCTCTAATGCGGAAAAGGATAACTACTGCCTCTACCATATCACTGTAGGGTACAGGACAACAGATTGTGTTGTGCTCCGCAATGCAATTGGTCGATCGATCAAGGAAGAGAAGATTCCAGAGCCACCTTTGGCTTAGCTGAGTGCATCGATGTAGAAGATCAGGCAAGAGGTACCACTTTCAAAAATGAACTTTGCTTTTCTTTCTTTTGGTCTGATGTATTCCTAAGTTTTAATTTGAACTACATGTCTTTTGAAACCATTAATGCAAAGTTCTACCCTTTGTTTACTTTCATGAATTGTTCCCAGATGGGTCTGTGCATTCATTTAAACATTCATGTAACATATTAACATTCACAATTCATCATTGCACAAGAATGATCTCGAAACTTTGAGTGAGTCAAAATGGTACATCTATTGCTTGACTTAACCCCTAAGGAAAAAGAGAGAAAGAAAGAATAATAAATAATAATAAGATGGGAAGAGATTCCCCGAACATCCAAGAAGACATATGGGAGTTGTAGAATACAGAGTCCAAAAAAGATCTCCACTCTCACCAACAAGAGTAAGAATGGTGTCGCCCCACTCCAAGACAGGACGTGCCAAGACAATGCTTCAAAAGGATATAAGAGCCGAGGCACACATTAGTTGTATGATTAAGAAGGTCCAACACTCACAAGCGTCACGTAAAGGTACTAGACCAATTCATGGTCAAATTCTTAGGATGCGGCTTACCCTTACCTCCAGAAGACTATCATCTGGGAATTCTTGAGTCCTATTAATCGATCAAAGCCATCAAAGTTTCACAAGGAAAAACCCTCTAATGCTAAACACCATTCATTAAATCCAAACTTTAATTGGCAACAACCGTGGGTGAAAACAAAAAGGTCATCCCACGAATCAAAGTAACCCACAATCGCACTTATCCTTATATCCCAAACTGGGAGAACCCTTAAATCTTTTCAGCTAATAATGAAAGACCATCAGTAGGGGTAATATTGATCCAAGAAAGTTAATATGCATACTTTATTTATTACCTTGGCAGAAATGCTCTCAACTATAGAAGATATGATGTAAAGGTGAAAAAGTTCATCCTACAGCACTTCATCCGGAATCGAAGCAATATCATCACTTACCATCTTATCAAACTATTATGATTACTGAAGTGACTTCAATGACACACCTTGGCAGAGTCTTAACACCAATAGACAAGTTCAAAAGAAGCCACCTACTGTCAGTTGAACCCGACTCCCAATGAATGGGCTATCAAAGCAGGGGAAACTCTTACCTATCACGAAAATAATATATGTAATAACAAACAAAGTGAGGTAAGAGATGTCAGATGGAAAACTATCCAGGATGTCTGGCAACGGGGGATGAGTCAAGCAATATGTCCTACTTTCCTTGTTTAAAGTTTTAGATTAAACTCATTAATGTGACATTGTGCACTTGAAATTTTAGATGAATGCATGATGAATGAATAAGAATTATCCACTAAACAATTCTGCATTTAAGCTTGCATTAATGGTTTTGAAATACATTGGTTTCAAATTGAATCTTACGATGCTTGCACATCCCTAGGGGCATGTCATCTATATGACCTCTAAAATCCTATTTTCAAGCCTAGGGGCATGTCATCTACATAACCTTCAAAATCCTTTCTTCAATCTTAAACCTAGGGGCATGTCATCTGCATGACCTCTAAAATCCTTTCTTCTATTCGAAACATAGAAGTATGTCATCTACATGACTTCTCAAAGCCTTCCTCTTATCACAAACCTGGGGGCATGTCATTTACTTATCTCCCAAAGAAATTTACTCACTCTTCAACTGGGGGGGTATATCATTTACCTGTCTCCTAAAGACATTTATCCTCTCTTCAACCTAGAGGCACGTCATTTACATGGCTCTTGAAACCATTTACTCTATCTCCAACCAGGGACATATCATCGACATAACCCCTAAATAGACACAATTTCATCCTTGACCCAAGACGAGTCACCCCATGGCTTTGACCTCACCTCTTTTAAAAAGATGACACAACCTAGAACCATCAACTACTGTAATGGTAGTTTTCCTGCTCAAAATTTCAAAATCAATTTACACAAGCAGCTTTTTTGGGTAAAGTAAAAGCTGAGGCACAGTGTGAAAATGGTCCTTTCTAATCGTCCAGCTAGTTATCCTCGACATCCTTATCTAAGTCCTATTGATAGTCTATAGATTCTTCCAAGGCACTAATCTAGTCCTCCATCATTAGGCGTTAAGGCCCAGACTCAGCAAAGACAAGCTCAAGCTGCCTAACCTCATGTTGAAGATCAACACGAATAAGTGTTAAATGATGCACATATATATACATTCATTCAAGCATACATTCATCTGCATCCCATGTTATTGTATGCATATTTATATCCCATTTTTATCATCGATTGAAGGGGAAAAATTTTGTTTTCAAAATTATCGATCGAGTAATAAAAACATCACTTCTTCACAATCACTTAAATTATCCTGTTGCAGACCCATTGTGGTCGAGCATACCCCCATTAAGCCCCCAGAGACTGGGCCCCCTCTGATAAACCTAGCTGTCATTCAATCCTCGTAAATTCTGTATTATAACTATTACTCATAGATTTCTCTTAAATGTCTGTGCAGTTAATCCTATATTCGCGATGTCTAGATTTCCCTGGGATGTCTAGAATGTCAGTTTCATATCCCTACTCACATTTTCTCTTAAATGTCTGAATAATCTCCTCAGACAAACTCAGGCTTAGGTTATGACAACCGAAGCCCTTACTTTCTCAGACAAAGTCGAGCTTAGGTTATGACAACTGAAGCCATAACTCTTTCAGACAAACTCAGGCTTAGGGTACGACAACCGAAGCCATAATCTCTTCAGACAAACTCAAGCTTAGGTTATGACAACCGAAGCCATGACCTCTTCAGAACAACTCAAGCTTAGGTTATAACAACCAAAGTCATAATCTCTTCAGACAAACTTAGGCTTAGGTTATGACAACCAAAGCCATGATCTCTTCAGATAAACTCAGGCTTAGGGTATGACAACCAAAGCCATGACCTTTCCAGACAAACTCAAATAAACTCAGGCATAGGTTATGAAAACCGAAGCCATGACCTCTTCAGACAAACTCAGGCTTAGGTTTTGACAACTAAAGCCATAATCTCTTCAGGCAAACTCAGGCTTAGGTTACGATAACCGAAGCCATAAGTTTCTCAGACAAACTCAGGCTTAGGTCATGACAACTAAATCCATAACTTTTTAGACTAACTCAAGCTTAGGTTACAACAACTGAATCAATAACCTTTCAGAAGTTCTACTCGAACAAATTCATGCTTTCATCATTAATCGAATGGGAATGTTTTTTCCAAAATAATTGATTAAGTGATGAAGGCATAGCATTGTAACATACTGTTGTATAAATACTTACGAGAAAGATGAGTCTAGGGGCATAATGTGTACTAAGACTCATGTCCCCACAAACCATTGCGCCTTCAAGAAGACCTGACGATCGCAAGGCCGAAGAATTTGAATAATCCATACACAGGGGACACTTACGTTGAAGCCTCTAAGTGATTAGGGAAATCCGCACCGAAGCAGCTATGAGTCTTCAAAGGAACTCCCCAGCGAATCAAACCTCGAAGACTCGCCTTTTAGGTAAGTATTCCCCACACTCACTATCGTGTTCCTGTATTCAGTCAATGAATCCGGTCACACGAGGGGAAACCATGAGCACATGATTTTTCCTGGGTCTGTGATTAAATTGATATTTTACCACCTATGCTATGATTTTCCAATTGAAAAGCTCAAGAAATACGATTTTATTTCAAAATTCATTTTTTAAAAAACTCAAAAATATTTTTCACCAGATCATACTAGGTAAATTTTGTATCTTTGGTGTCAGAATTATTTGTTGTCAGTAGGCCAGACCAGTCTGTGTATGTATTTATTTGATTGTTTTAATTATCTGTATTTTTGTATTTCTTGTGAATTTTTGCTATATTAAAATAGTTTTTTTAGTAAAATAAAAAAATAATATAGAAGAATAAAAAATATAAAAAATATAAAACTGGGAATATTTTGGTCCTGAAGAAAGGGTTTAAAATCGAAAAGGAGAAAGAATAAGAACTAAAACTGCTAAAAAGATGGAGGGATGGAAACTAAGGGGAAGAAAAGGCACCTTGTGAAATGACGTCGTTTTGATCCTTTAACTTAAGAACCAAAAGGATGCCATTTTGGTCAGGCATAAAAGAAAAAAAAAATAAAAGAAGGATGAGATGGCAAAACACGTGGAGATGGATTTAGGAGTACTTCACCTTTCAGTTTTGACCAAAGGGAAAGGTAATGAAAGAGGAAAAATGCAGAAAGCAAAGCATGGCCCCTCATGTTTCGACAGTAGAAGAAATCACGGACTGCGTGGGATATGGGAACTTCAACTGTTCATTCAAGAAAGGACCAAAACACAAAGGGATGGATGTCTCTAATAAAGCAAAATAGTGATTAACAGCTCATGGAGGAGGGCTACGAATTTTAGAAGAGGGAATAAGGCTTTCGGTGATTTAGAAATAAAAGGGAGAGGGGACCTACAATTAAGAAAAAAAAGAGGGAGAAAAAGAAAGAAAAGAATTTGAGAGTGAAAGGGAGAGCTAGGGAGAGGAATTTTCAATTAAAAAGAAAAGGAGAAATCGGTAGAGTTACGATTCGTGATCAATATAGTCACAACAACGATCAAAGCCCAGAATTGCCGATCATCAGAGATTAAGGTGAAATCCGAACCTTAAATTTCATTTTGTTTATAAATTTCATTATTATGTGATTGTCATGTGGAAAATAGATACGTGTTTTTGACTTGATTCATGTAGTTCTCTGTATTATCAATTTTGGTGTTGGTTTTCAGTTGGTTTACGGTGCTTAAATGGACCACATATGTTCATAGTTACTGCAAATTGAGTTGTTATTGTCTGAATCTTGTTTTCTATTTCATCGATCTCCTGTTTAATTCACAAAACTACTTTCTTACTGCTATCACATGCTTGCCTTCGTGATTTGTTTGTTGGATTTTCTTTTACTCGATAATCTGTCGATTAGCATTGGTAATATCTGAGTTGTATTTTCTGTTCTCCAAAATCACCTGTACATTTTCAACTCTGTTTTAATGACCGGTCTTTGCTTTGTATTTCTTCAAATCTTCTAGTCATTTACAATAGCCAGTACATATTTGATATGAGTTTGGTTTCTACTGTTCCAATTGTTAGAGTATTTTCAAAGTTCTCATGTTTGATTTCATTATTTCCATCGTGTAGCTGTGTGTTTATTAAAAGTTATTTCGTAACCAATTTTCTTCTTCTATATTCCGTTTGCTCAAGCTTCTTTTGATTTCTTTCAAGATTATCTTGTGACTCTTTTTGTTTTTCAAATGCATTGTTATGTGATTTGTTCTATGACCTTTCCTTATTGTTTGGACCTAATGCTAGTGTTGAGCTTTTGTTCTTAATTCAGTGCTGGGTTTTGTTATTGATTTCACTATATTCCTGAGTGGATCCTCAAATGTATTCATAAGCTAAGTCCAATCTCAAGGTCAAAAGTCATCTTCATTCTTGTTTCATGAACTGTGATTTCATGTTTGTTTAGGCAATCTTAGTTTGTTTTCCCTTTGTGTTAAAACTATCCCACTTTAGTTTTCACTTTAGGGATGTGACAGTCTGTCTTTAGTTTCTTTTCTCAAAAATAAATCTGATCTGGCAGTAGTTTCATTGTACAGTGTTTTCATTCCTGAATCTTGAAAGAAGTCAAAAATGTTAACTGATATCTTTTAGGCTCATTATTTTGGGTTACTAGTGAACCCATGATTTTGATTTCAAATTTTCATTGTTTTAAACGTGTTGAACATGCTTTCATTTGTCAATTAACATTCCATTTTATAATTATCATGTTTAGGTTTAAAGGTACACATCCCTTAAGCCTAAATATGTTTCCAAATTCAAATCCAAGTTTTCCTTCTAAAAGGGCTGAATAAAATCATTTCATTATTGAGCTTCTCCAAATTCGGGATTAAACCCACAGCCTCCAAGGGTAGAAATCTGAGATCTAATAAATCTCGATAGATACCTTTTTTTTTACCTTTTTTGCATTTTTTTTATTTTTGATTGGTTGAAATCATTTTAATTTTTAGCATTTACTTTTATTGCTCGTGTGTTGCATGTAATTGCCCAAAGACCAAGATTTAAATTTCTACAATTTAAATTTCTATAATTACATATGCATCTAGAAAGCCGTACCAGGAAGCCGGTATTAGGGACGCTAACACAGTGCAATGAAAGAAACCCCCAAGTTTCCAGATATTCGACCCATTTGTGTGCATGTGAAAATAATAAAATTGAGCCAAATTGCTTAAAAGAGAAAATGAATTTCTAGTCCCATCTCACGCATTTCAAAAATGGTTTTCCAGGTCTAATCGGATTAAATCTATCGAATTTATTCGACTATCCCCTATTATTCATGACCTCGAGCTATCGTACCTTCCCATTTTATTGCAAGTCATTTCAAGTGCCTTATTTGAGTCCAACATGTTTATTTATTTATTTTGCATGTCGAATGTATGTTTATGTATTTTATTGTATTTTAATATTCATATATTTTATACATGTGTACCCCATTCCCCATTTTGGTTTGATTGTAAATCCCCCGAGCTAGGATTTGTGATTTCGATTCGATTATATAATTGTTTAATTTTTCGCATTTTATTTACTGCCTTTGCATACACGTTCACCTAAAATCCAAACTAAAATCAACTTAGGCTTTTCACAAATAAAACTATTTTGTTTCAATATTGTAGATTTCTTAAACGTCTTTTGAAAAGAGGATAAATAAGTGTCTTATCCAAACCCAATCTCTGGATCACGTTTTTGGATTCGAGCTTAGGATCCGAGAAATGCCGTGAATTAATTCCCGTAGAGCTTAGAACCGGGTGGCGACTCTAAATATTGTTTTTTTAGGGATTCAAGTTCGAATTTCTTATTAAAATGTTTTCCTTTCGCATTTTAACTTTGATTTCCAAAATTTGGATTTTTCCTTAAAACTTGTTGTCTTTTCCAAACTTTGGATTTCTTTTAAATCAAAATCTTAAAACCCGTGTTCATGCACGTATTTACTTGCT
>CAOJCR012450889.1:0-10542 GCA_948330485.1 Euphorbia neoarborescens | reverse complement strand
CTACCCCCCAGGTCATTCCCCAACTAGAAGTTTCTCCTGCAATGTCTACTGACCTGCTGGCTGACCCTAGGTTTGAAACTCTGCTCAGACAAGGACTCGATAAATACAATGTGGCCTACCAGGACCCCGTATCTCATTCTGTTGAATCTCAGTTCTGTCGACACATACTGGACATGCCCTTTGACCCCAAGTTCAAACAGATCACAGCTAAAGATTACGATGGGAAAGATAACCCTAAAGACCACATCCGGATATTTGCTGAAAAAATGAGACTAGCAGGAGCCACAGAAGGATTGATGTGCAGACTCTTTAGTACAACTCTGAGGGGTCCTGCTTCTTTGTGGTTCGATAATATCGATCCCGGATCTATCGTGGGCAAGAGTTATTTAGAGAAACTCTTTTGTGCTTACTTCTCCAGTTCCATTCCTATTAGTAAGCCATCGCGAAGTGTCCACGACGTAAAGCAGTCCCTGGGAGAACCACTGTACAAATACATTGAGCGATTCAACTGGGCATGCTTGGATGTGAAAAATCTAGATTGCACCACGGAATATGAGGCTTTCATCCACAACACAACCAACCAGAAGATACGACACGAGTTGATCATGCGGAAGCCCAAGGATAGAATTGCCATGATCACGTGGGCAAAACATTTTGTAGAAGCGGAAGAAGTAGAGGAGGAGCCTCGACGAGATGATAAGGTAAAGGAACAATCTTCGGGGAGCCGGCAGCAGAGTGGGTCCTCCCACAGCCACCACCGGACGGACAGACTAGACTGTTTCAAAGGTCGATAAGACCACCGATATACACCATTTACCAAGCCCCATGGCAAAGAAGTGTTGGAGGCACCCTCCGTCTGCCCTCTCTCTGGGAGCACGAAACAGACCGGTAAAAAAGACCTTATTGCAGGTACCACAAGAGGGAAGGGCGCAACACCAAGGAATGTCGAACTCTGGCCCAAGAGATGGAGAGTGTGATACTGAAGGGATGGGTGGCACCTACTGAATCTAGACAGAGTAACATCCTGCCACCCCCAAGTAACAATTTGCCACCTCCGCAATAAGAAGAGAGACCGCCCCCGCCCCGGGCCGAGCCTAGGCTAACACGAGGAAGCAGGAGAATCATAATGATGATAGCTGGCAGACCACCAGAAGAGGTAGATATAGTGTACTCCCAGCGTGCAGAGGCATGGCGTAGTCACCAAGATGCCTCGTCTCTCTTGCCCTTCCAACAAATTCATCGTGTGGCGCCGGGCCATTTCGACGCCTTAATCATTGAGCTAAGTGTGCAAGGCTTTACTATGCGGTGGGTGCTCGTCGACACAGGAAGTTTGGTCAACCTCATCACCAGGCAGGCAGCTCAAGAAATTGCCCTTGCCCAGACAAGGATCCAGCCAGTCCATTCACCGTTGGTAGGCCTCGGGGGACACCCTGTTCCCGTATAGGGATGGGTTGATTTATCTATCGAAGCGGGTGACGGTAAGACAGTATGGTGGGTGAAAGCCCCTTTTATGATTGTCGATGCACATTTAGCTTACAATATGATTTTAGGCAGACCCTTTTTTGTCTCCTCGCAAGCCATGGTATCTATCCGTCACTTACCTATGTAGATCCTAAGGGATAAAGGTATAGCCATTGTCCACGGTAATTAATGGGCCGCTCAGGAAACTTATCTGGCTTCGCTTTATCCACCGTAGGAACAGGAGTAAAAAGAATAATGGGACAAGAGACGCAACTACCTCTGAGGTATTTTTCTTTTGCCATTTACCACATGTAAGTAATCTTACCCTCAGTAACTTTAATAAAGTTAGCTTTCGTTATTTGCCTTCTTACATACATAGACCCGCTCAGTCCGTCTGGTAAAACGATAAACATCAAGAGGCAATTGACCTGCTCTCCCTCGCTGATCACTTTTTATAAGTCATGAGGTGGCTGATCCGTCACCCCTCATTGACTCCATCAACATCAGGAGGCGATTGACCTGCTCTCCCTCGCTGATCACTTTTTATAAGTCATGAGGCAGATGATCCGTCACCTCTCACTGACTCCATCAACATCACGAGGCGATTAACCTGCTCTCCCTCGCTGATCACTCTTTATAAGATATAAGGCGGCTAATCCATCATTCCCTACTGACTCCAGTGACATCCGGAGGCAACGGACCTATCTGCCCCAGCAGACTGGCACCCAACCATCGGTTAACTCTGACTCACCTAATCTAAGGTACTTAACATGATCAGACGCAGACACACGTCCCATACAGATACAAGACAAAGACATTCTCAGTAAAGTTCAAGCTGCACACCTAACAGGTACACATACAACACATTCGTGGCACCGCGCCTCCACATACAACAAAAAGATAATAACATAATAGCTTTTCCATTACTTAAACATCATCAATACATGTTGAGTAATACAAAAAGCACTATTACAAGCTTAAGCTTTCATCCTACACGCCAGGAGGGGGATAACATCAAAGAAACAAAATGGCAATAATATCAAAACAAGTAACAACAAAAGCAAAACAGAGGGAAAATCATCCTCGAAAAGCAATGAATAGTTCCTGAACCGGCAGGCCTTGAATAATTTCTTCACAACAGGCTGGGGCAGACTCTCGGACAAAAAGGTCTGCCATCCTAACACCAACGAATTCTACCGAGGAGCTCAGGTTACGTGAACTTTTGTGGCATGGGCCACTGCTTACGAGAACTTTCATGACGCGGCGGTATGAGCTCCCTCTCCCTCTACAGACCCTTCTTCATCATCTGACCAAAGGTACTGCGTCCCCTTGGATCAAAGGACGCGTCTAACACGCAGCTTAAACACCAGCTCCCCCGGCTCCACATCAGTTTCGGAGGGCAAAGGGACCCTAGCCGAGACAACTTCTTCGCCTGGCTGGGAGCGAGCGAAGTCAATACAATCTTGGCCATAATAGCGAAGGAGGTGGGCAGACCAAGCTTCCTGCTCATCCCGCGAGGCCTTTCACTCCTTTTCCAACTTAAGGAGAGTTTGAACAGCCTCCTCATGAGTCCGCTCAACCTCCAGTTTCTCTCGGCGGCAGTGGGACAACTCTATTTCTTTATCTTCCAACAGGCTTCTAAGCCCATCCATTTCTGCCGACTGTTGAGACCGCTCTTCCAACGAGCGGATCTCCTTATCATGGCGCTCCTGTACAGCCCTATTAATGCGCCCGTCCATCTCCTGTCGAACCTCTATAAGGCGACATAGAGCTTCATCCCTTGCTTGTAAGGCGGCATCTCAAGCCGCCTCGGCCGCCCCCGCCTTTGCCCTTTTAGAAGCTACTATCACTTCACAACCCCTAGCTGCCACCAGCTGCTCTTGAGTGCCGACAAGATCCTTCTTAACTTCCTCGAGCTCTTTCTTATTTGCCTCATAGCGTGGACCATCTATCATCGCCCGCATCGAAACGTGCCACAGGTCGTTCACCCCCTGCCGACATAACAAAGCTATTAAAGACAGTCAAACACGTGGTAACAAAAGATCAGGGCTCACCCTCATAACCCGCTGAAAGCCCCTATGGGCAATACTCCCGTCAATACGGCGAGACAGGTAAGGATTATCCCTAGACGCAAAGATACGGCAGAGTTCATCGAAAGGCAGATCCTCCCCCCAAGTAGAGGAGGAAGCGGGGCGCGCCAAGGATGGAGAAGGGCGCGGCGGCACGATAAGCGTCTCATTCGCCCCGGGATGACTTCCTCAGGCGTTGGTACCCCCTAACTTATCGCTAGCACATCGACTTCCTGGAATGGCGGTGCCCTATCACCCGCCTCCCCTGATGCAAATTCTGGCACCATAGTCTCTTGTAGCGATAGCACGTCCACTCTCGCCTCGCCGGGCATCACGTTTGACTCCTCGGGCACCGTTGGAGGTACAGGCTCCATCGTCTCGGGAAGATTACTGGTAAGCTCGGGATCCCCCATCATCCTTTCAGCCGACGATACAGGCTCTCCCATTAGGATTGGGGTTTTCTCGTCAACCTCCAAGGGGCAGGCCTTCGTGCCAGAGCCCGTCGTTTGACCCTACAGGGTACAAAAAAATCAGTGAGACGCAGCTCAGGGCCAGAAAAGAAGAAAGAAGCAAAATGAACAAGGTCCTCTGAACCAGGTTCATGGCAATTACCTCTTCAAAATGGGCCCTCTTCGCAGCTAAGGAGTCTTCGACAGAGCCCTCGGGCAAATCACCCTTGTCATTGTTAACTTCTTCGGGCCGAGGACGTTTCGAGGGAATTTCCTCTCTGGTGCCCACCGACGTAGCAGCAACATTCGCAGCACCCTCAGCACTCTCGTCCCGATAAACTCTAACTACGTTAGAGTTATCGTTGCTCCTAATAGTCATTCTTTGATGGCGCCGGCCTGCCATGGCTTCCATCAGATCTTCATCCCTTGACTGTACTGCCTGTTGCGCTCTTCTCTCTAGGCCCGCTCATCTCAGGCTCACTATCTGAAGACACCACAACAATAAGAGGCCGAAATCCAGAAGCTTTCACAAATCGTCTCTTGCAAGATAGCTTCTCGCCAATGCGAGGGAAACGCCTTTGCAGGAACTGTGGGGAGCGAACGTGCGTTTGAAGCGATTCGGAGTGCGAAAGAAGGTAACGCAGAGAGCTATTAGGCATGGAAATTGCACAGAGGACAAAAGCAAGAAGACGATAAAGGTTTTCCATTGGGATTTCGCCCCTATTTATACACGAATGACAGCCCTCGCTTTCAAAATTAAAAATACAGATCACATGTGTCGCGGCTCGAACGGCCTGCTAACCCCACCATCATTACACGCTCTGACGCACACAACCAGACATGGGGACTCATCAACTGTAATTAATAACGTACACAGCTGTCTCGTATCATTAGGCTGAATCCTAAAAGTTTTTGCAGAAAAGATGGCGATGAAACGCTCCTCGAAATCCTAAAAGAATTTCAATTGACATAGGTGGGGGGGACTCCTGATAGCCCCTGAGTTCCCGCTTCTCTCACCTACGTCAATGTACCACCCGTCTGGGGCGCGCGACCCGTTGCCCTGTGTATAAGGGACACGCCAAGGAATTTTCTCCCGCCCAAGAGGGAACAGAGCATTTAATGTAGCAATTAATGCATTAAGGGCTCAATACAGCCTGATAGGAAAACAACAACTGCAATTAAGAGTCTTTCGTCAGATGGGTAGACTTTATTCTCCATCAAATTGACAATCAATCAAGAATTGGTGCCACCCACTTTCTAACTACAAAAAGGTTACATCTGGCAGACCAACCAAAGCATGCCACGTGGAAAGACACTAATATATAAGCAGCATAACCCCCCCAAACAGGGAGATCGGGTACCATTTTTCTTACTTAAGCTCTCCCTCATAATATTTATCTTCTCCGATAAGTCACTAACTTAAGCATCGGAGGAGGTTCGTTAGAGAAACGTCTTCCAACTAGATCCTTGCTTTTACAGGTCATCAAGATAATATAAGTTATGGACTGTCAAACCCCCGACAAGTATTTTTCACACTCGTCATCAATATCTTTTAAATAAATACGTTAATTAAAATTTGAATTGTACTAATATAAATATAACTAATTTTATTTTCATCATTTTTAGATGTTTTGCTAATTCTTTTAGATATTATTTTGGTAATAGTAACTTTTCTTGAGCTGTAATAATTTCTAAGAGATATATGATTTTTCTAAATATAATATACTTTTTCATTATATTCTTTTTACTAATATCATCTTTAATTATTTCAAATAGATTAGTATTATTTGTCATTATATTCTTTTTACTAATATCATCTTTGTATTATACGTATTTTTATTTTCTTATTTAATTTATATAATTTAAAATATCTTTTAGTAATATTATATTATCAACACAGTATAAAAAGTGTATTCCAAAGTTCTGACATATTTTCTACTATTTATTTTTCTACTAAAATTCGTATTGTTAATTATATTTTTTGTGATAAAGTAAACATTTATTAATACATACTTAGCAATAATTTTACTAATTTCATCTAAATTATGTAGTTCTAAACCTAATTTATATGTAGTTTTTGTTAATAATTTTTAAATATGTGAAATACTTACGTATACATCTATTAAAGCAGTCTTAATAATTTTATAATCTAAATAATAATTAATTGATATTGTATAAAATTTGTATTAATCAAATTTAATAGGAAATTAAAATTCATACCAGATTATGCTTCTTGAATATCTATTTTTTATGATATTTAAATAATATTTTAACTATTTATGAATTTTGAAAATTTCAGAATGAGATAAAACATTTAAAAGAAATTTCAAATTATATTATGCTTTCTTTTAGACTATTTCAAACTATTTCACTCAATTTTTCTCTCTAATTTTATAATCTGATGGAATCTACAGTATTTTTTCTCTAATTATTCACTCTATCTATCCACTCTAAATCAAATATTAATAGTTTATTTATCCCCACTAACTACTTTTATTATTATTATAATCATTTTTCTTATTATTTTATTTTTAAAAATTAAATTTAATATTTTTACGTACATTAATTTTATTATTATATATTAATAATATCATATTTTCTTAATGTATAAATTTACTATAAAAATTATAACAATTTAATTTTATTTAAATATGTAAAAAATTAATTTAATTATAGATATTTATTTATTAATTAATTTAATTATATGATAACATCACCATATATAAAAATTAAATTAAATATATAAATTTTTATAAACATATCCAATAAAAACTAATCAAATTTTAAATTAAATTAAATATGTAAAATTTTATATAAATTAAATATATAAATTTTTTTAAATAATATCCAACAAAATTTTATAAATATATCTAATTATATTTATACATATACATATACATAATAATATTATAATTAAAAATTAAAGAATAACAAAAAGAAATAAAAAAAAGATAGAGTATGAATAGTGCACTGCCAAGATGGATGGTGAACTGAGCATCCAACAAAATTAAAAGCGTGATTTAATGTAGGAATTGTCAAATTCAAATCTTGATTTTAGAGTTCCAACCCCACATTGTATTAGCTTGGAGATACTCTTACACACAAAACCATTATTTATAGAGGTGAGTAAGCCTCCTTATGATAAATTAATGTGCAGATATTTTTGAAAACGTTCTTTTACATTCATTATGCAAAAGTCAGAAATGTTGCATTGATGTAAGATACGATAATATTTATAAACATAACGTTTTGTGTATAAGATTAGATATGATTCACTAATATTTTATGTAAAAAACTATAGTGAAATAAAAAGAGAAAAAGGAGGAATGATAGATTAAATAAAAAAAAACAACAAAAAAAAAACACATAAACTAGTTGAAAAAGATTACATTTTATGTTACAAAAAAAAAGACTACATTTTAAAAAATATTATTTTTTTACATTAGACGGCAAATGAAAATATTTCATTGATATTCTAAATAGTTTGGAGACAAAAACAAAAATCATTTAATTTTAAAGGGGATGTAAATGAGAATTTTCGTTTATAATGGAAACCCAACTTATCATCTCACTTAATATACTAATAAAGCAACAGCACTTGACGACACGAATGGGAAAAATAGGTAAGTGGCAGTGGGAATAGAGAAATTTTAAAATGCAATGTAAACGCTATATGGTAGTGTTTTTAGCTTATAGAAAGGTGATATAATGTCACTTTTTTATTCGCTAGAAATACTGCCACGTGGTGTTCTTAGTGTATAATAAAATTCCTGTGAGGATGACCGGCAAACTGATCGCACGGTATATTTTGGAGTTAATAGAAGAGGTGTTGGTTTTGCGGCGGAACACTCTGAAAGGCCAACGTGATTTACAAGATCTTTGTGGTTCCTCTTCTGATGCGGACGGTCGGACTGAATGGCGGTAATTTTGGCCCGTTAAGAACTTCTAACAAAATTCCCAAATTACGGCTAAAAATTTTGTTGACCAAGTTTTTTTTTTTTTTTTTTTTTTTGCTGTACTACATTATATCATTTGTTTGCTAATCTTCCATTTTATTAGATTACTAATAAACCATTCAACATACCAAAATAGTTTATCAAAGCATTCAAGCCAGAATCTTGCCAACTTTCCATTTCTTTGTACCGTATGCTGATTGATATGCAAAATCATTTTTTTTAAAAAAAAAAAAACAAGAAACCAAACAATTTCGCCTGCAATTCGAAAAGGACCCAAATAATAATAATAATAACAATAAATAATTATTGAAAACAAAAGAAAGGAAATACCATATAGGAAACAGAACACCCTACACTAATGTTTTATTTGTTGAATAAAGCTCATGAAATTCTTGAAGGAAAGTCCACCATCACTGGTATTCTTTATAGCCATATCTTTCAGTTTCAATGAATTGGCTTTTATATCATTGTCAGCAAGCAGTTTCTCTGCGTTGGATTTGATTTGATCCCTTGTCACTATTCCATTCTCGTCCGGAAAAACTCTTAGACCGACCTTCCAAGTTTCACAAATGTAATAACTATTTCGCAACTGATCAGTAAAATAAGGCCAACATAGATACGGCACTCCCCTGCTTAGACCTTCAATGGTTGAATTCCATCCACAGTGGGAAAAGAAACAAGCAATAGCAGGGTGAGCTAACAGCTTTTCCTGAGGAGCCCATTCTACTATCTTCCCATAATTTGCTACTCTTTCTATGAATCCTTGAGGAAATTCTACACCAATTCCTTGAGTAAAATTTGATCTAACAACCCACAAAAATGGCCGTCCTATGACCTCAAAACCATATGCCAATTCATTAAACTGTTGCTGATTGCATACTGTTGTGCTGCCAAAGGCAGCGTAGATTACTGACCCTTGAGGTTGCTGATCAAGCCAGTTTATGCAGCTCGAATCCTCTTTCCAAAAATTCGCAGGAAAAGGCCCGTAATCGTTGTCCATGGACACTGGACCAACAGGTAAGGCGTAAGGAATCATATCGTAGACTGATTTCTCAAGTTCATAGAACGAGTTTACAAGAATCCAATCTGACTTGGCAACAGTTTCTTTGTTCTTCAGAATGAAATGATCGAAAATGAATTTTTCGGCCTGTTCTTCTTTTGGAATACACCATGTGAGCTCTTTTGAATTCCAGGGAGGAGTTTCGTTCGACAGATAGATCAACTCGTCCTTCAATGGAGTTCCTGCACAGTCCATCACGATTAGAACCGGGTTGAAGAAATTAAAGTCTAATGAGAAGAAATTTTTCTTACCATGAGCATCTATGATTCCTGACTCAATTAGCTTTGAAGCATGGAGGTTTAAGGCGAGGTTGGAGACTCCAAATGGCACAACTCCAGCTCGCTTAATTCCAAGTCTCGCAGCTACTTCAACTGCCCACCAAGCTGTCGTATCAGCAACAACACAAGACACACGCTCGTCATTATCTCCTTGGTTAATTTTTTCTATCAATCTCTGCAAATTCATAGGCATATTGGCCGCTATAGTAGTGTTAATTTTAACTATGCCTTCAGCATCGTGATTCGTAGCCAAACCAGAAGAAATCGAAACCAGGGTGATTGGGATACTGTGTTTGAAGTTATCAGGCATTGCAGACATGATTTTATCATGTATGAAGTCTGCATTAACAAAAGTAACCTTGATACCATTTTCAGCTATTTTGTAAGCAAACTTCATTAATGGAGCAACATGGCCTTGTGCTGGATATGGAATCACTATTACATGAGGTGTTCCACCCATTACTGAAAGAAATCCTGCAACACTAGTGTAAGAATAATTAATTGGTTTGAACTGAAATTACAGGTGTGAATTTTGGTCCTTTTACTTTTGTTTTGTTGAATGGTTTGAGATTAGTTATATATTGAAGATCAATGGCTGCTAGTTTGTCTCTAGAATTTATGGGTCGCCTTTGTCCTGCTCTTTTTGTCTATTTGTTTTTGGTTGAACTGCTACTCATTTGGTCCCTTTTTTGGTTGTGAAAATTGTCACTATTCAAATATCATACATGTGGCTACTGTGCTACTACTACTTTTATTTATATTTATTGTTTTTGTAATGATTATATTGGAAAATAACCGATTAAGTGTTTGCTTGTTTGGAATGTATTATAAAGTGGAAGTGGTGTGCAATGATTAAACCTTGTTAAAAAAGATTATTTTAGAAAATGGAAAAATTAATATGGTCCGCAATTCAAATAATTTGGAAGTATGACAACAATTAAAAAATTGATGAGAGTTAGTAACATTTTTTATCCGAATTCCCGAATAAGGAATCTAAAAGATTTCTCGGATCAAGATCTTAGAAACTGGATCAATGTTTCAGTAACCGAATCAAGGTCCCAGAGACTGAATCAAGATTTCAAGGACGAGATAAGGATCCCAAAACCGGATGAGCACATCAGCCGGATGCATCTACTTCCTTATATCAGATAATGATGGCAAGGACATGAAATTATACTATGTCGTGAGTTGTCTCTTTATTGGAAGACAAATTTGATGCTCTAAGAATATTCCTAACGGAATTCAGTTATGAAACAATCTATATAATGA